>JNHY02000334.1:0-12997 GCA_001691755.2 Amanita polypyramis BW_CC | reverse complement strand
ACTAGTGGCAATCCGAATTTGGTTCGGGCCGGGTCTGAGGCTGGGTTTGAGGTTGAGAAGATTTGAAATGTCGGAAGATGTCTTTGGGGGGGGGGTAGGGGGAAGAATGCGTGTGTAGTGTTAAGCGGGGGGGAGGTAGTAGAAGGCGCCTCTTAGGTGTACGCGAGCTATTTGTACACTGCTGTATCCTACTAAATGACTTGGCTGCGCAAGAAGCAAAGCACGAACAGAACACGAGATTGACATGCATTTTGTGTGTGCCCCTTTTTTAGGTTCCAAGACACGAGGACGGGTTTTTGAATCACCTTTTTGTTCCGGCGATACCCCGCTACGAGTGAATTGAATACTTGCCGGTGAGTAATGGTACAGAATTGATTAACTGAAACTGCGACTGCGATATCCATAATCCATGATCCATGATACAAGCACCAAACCCACAAACCCAATACAACAACGACGCCATAGAGAGAGAGAGAGATAAAGCGAACAACCTACTGCACTTGCGCACCCAACGCCACCAACCTATCCTCATCAAAGTTATCACAATTACACCCCTTCCACTTCTTCGCGCACAAATAACAAAACTCGGTCGTGCATCTACACTTGATATGGTAGCACCCATAAAACAGTTCCACAATAGCCTGACAGTCCGGACACGTCTGCCAGCCCCGTTCTATTGCTAGCCTTTTGAGGGCCGCCTCGGACGGCGTCTCCTGACACGGTTGGCCGAGATGCGAATTTTGCTTGCACGATGTACACGTTGCGGTGGAGCATTCGGTGCAGTACATTATGCTCCGGATAGTCGGGAATAAAACGGGGGGATGCGATAACGACAATGAGGACGACAGTGAACTTGAAGGCCCGGTTGAATTCGCAACTTTTGAACCCAGAAAATCGGCACATTTGAAGCAATAGACGCGGTTACGTATCGGCGTCTCGTATTCTGTGCATTTGGCCTTGTATTTCTCTTTCAGACTCGCATCCTGGATGATATTCACAATCTCGATTAGCGGTATCTTCTGATCGCAACATTTGGGAGGGTACGCCGTTTCGTCCCGCATGCATATTTCAATATTGCGCGTTATACAAGACCGGCAGACGTGGTGATCGCATACTGTGGAAAAGGTCGAAGAGGATGGACAGAGGTCTTTGCAAAAAAAACATTCGACGCTAGATTCGCGTGAGTTAGCGCCCGTCATTTGAGTAGCCATATTTGAGTAGAAAGAAAAGGGAGGGAGAGAGGAGTATGGGGGGCGAGATCACTTTTTGTCTCGGTTCGTGGTTTGACTTTGGGGGTGGGGGAGAATCGACTTACCTCGGTTCAACTGGAACCACCACAGATAATTCCGGCCTTTTAATCACATATGGGCATCGTGAATTATCGCATGGAGGGTACTCACTCGTGGTCGTAAATAGCAGCATAGTTATCTTCAGATTGGGAGTCGTTCGTTGGAAATTGTAGTGGAGGGGAGGAACTAGCAGGCGAAAGAAGCTCTTCGAGAATTGGAAATACTACGCTCCTTTCTGTAGGTGACGAGGGGTAGGGGGTACTTGAGTCCGACAAACACCCCACACGCACAGGACGTGATAAAGCACGATAGAAACCGATTCCATCATGCGAATGATGACCACCAAACACTTCATCCTCATCATCCTCATCTCGCACTGGGATGTACGGAGTGGTGAGGGTACCCGATACGGGTGTGGATGTAGATGCTCTTGAACTTGAACTTGAGGATGAGCTGGCCGCCAATGATGTCGGAAGGCCACTACCGCTCGCAACGGTACCACTGGCACCCTGTCCAAGGCCACTAGCACCGGCGCTCCCACTAGCGACCCGAGCCAGAGGCGCAACCCGCGCATCCCCATAATCCGTCCAATATTCCATAAACTCGCGCTCCTGCTCAGCCAGCGCAAACTCCAAATCAGTCAACGACCCATCACCTTCATCCCCACCTCCACTACCTCCACTCCCACTATCATTTCCACCCAACCCGTAAATATCATCACGCGCCAGTTGAATGATCAGCATCGCCGTCCCGATATCGAGGTCTGTCATGAGAGGCGTCTACTATGGGTATTCAAGTTGCACGAGGATGTGCGTCAATGGAGGATGTCCTATACGTATAAAGAGACAGGGGCACATGCTACCGCCATGAGGCCGGTCTCAGGACTGATTTGGCAATCACGATAAGACACAGCCTTTGTGCTCGTGTTTCTGTTTCTTTACGTCGCCATGTCCGAGCATAAGCGTGATGCTAATTCAATGTGTATCACGCACATCAGATTGATTCGTAATTGTACAGCCGTCATAAGTTACAGTAATTACTCGAGAAAAAGAAAAAAAGAAAACCATAAGCCACAGGATCACATAACAAACGTGAGAACGAGACCAAAAAACCGCGTATACTTATGCATTACAACCTCCCAGAGGCCAAAACCCGGTACAACATGTTAGCTTCCTCAAACCGCGCATGGCGCAGGCTAAAATGAGCCATCTCGGCCGAGTCGATATCAGAGGTCGGATCAACAATGGATAGCTTAACCAAAGAACTAAAGAAGCGGCATAACTATACCGCAAACACCGCGATTAGCTAGGGAACGCAAGGTTTCACGAGAAAAACTGGTACGTACGTTTTGCACACCCTGCGCATACCGATCATCGCTAACCAGACCTTCTCTCTCTTCGATTTCCGCCCTATCAAGCCACGCTATACACTCATGTATGAACCTTCCCAGTACTTCTATCCGAATCAGATCTGCAACAGTAGAAAAACCCGTCAACGAGATCGGGGATGCGTCTTGGATCAGCCGTCCCATGAGATCAAAGGATGGCCGGGTAGGAGGCAAACAAGAGAGCGTGTCGAGGTAGGGATACAAAAGCGTAACATCAGCAGTCTTGCCTGTGTCGTTGAATATTGAAACAAAGAGCAAATGTGTGATTTGAGGATTGAGCGCAGCCAAAGGTGCTAAGTCGAGAGACGCGACCATCTGGGAAGCCGCAAGGTCCGGGATAGTGGGAATCAACAACTGTCAAAACGACACAACTAAGCCCCACGTCAACGTTGCACAGAAAAAGAAAACATCATACACGCTGTTCAGACAACGTCAACACCCGTTCGCGCGCAGCCAACAACAACTTCATCCCATGCACCACTTTTTCATTCTGCCTATCTTCTTCTACGGTTCGTGAAACGGCATTCAGACGTGGATCATTCTTTTCGTGATTGGGATCGGAGGAGGCCGATCGCAGCCTTTGGTTGTGTGATTGTGACTGGAAATAAGAATATACGTTATCCTCTCTGCAACACACATCGTCAGCAATCCATCTCTGCAAACCAAAAGTAAGACCCACATATCAAACACGGTGTTATACAAGGCATCATCAAGAATTAAATTACTAGCTCTCAGTTTGGACGGCAACGGTGATCTCGCCAACGTGCTCGGGGTATAAGGACCAATCTAAAACAAAAGACGATTAGGATCGAGAAAACCAAAAGCCAAAAGTCGAAGCACACGTACATCATTACCATCTCCCCTCAAAATCTTCCACAGCACCCACACCAATTGTTCATTACCACCTTCGCTTACGACATGCATAGCCCTGTTTCGTTCCCGGACAAACGTCACCAGCAAGACACTCTTAAACGGGTTGACCGCGATAGGATAGGGCGCATACATCGAGAACAAGATATACGCCACCAGTATCCTCTGCGGAAGCTAAACCAAAAAAAAAAAAAATCCCGTTCACCACCAAAAAAAGAAAAAAAGGAATGCATATATACTCACCTCAGCCAACTGAACACGCTCAACACTCCCATTCACATCCACACCACCCCTCCGACCACCACCACCACCATCCCCAACCTCGACAGCGCCCGCATCCAACAACGGCAACAACGCATCCAGCGCAAGCTGGAACCGCGCCATGGGCTGTACGAGGTTCGTAAACGCCTGTGCAGCCGTCGAGCAGGGTAGCGAGTACGCCCGCGTGAGGAGATGCGCGACGGAGGCTTTGACGGGGTCCATGGGGCGTGGTGTGCTCGGTCCCATGGTGGATGCAGGTCTGGGTGAGGACGAGGCTGTGGTGGACGTGGACGTGGATGTGGTTGACGGACCAGTCATAGCCGTAGCCGCAGTCAAAGTCGTGGTTGTAAAGCTATTCGGGTTCCTGTACGACGATGCCCCTGCCGACGCCCCACCACCATTAACGTTCTGGCCCAGACTCCCATTCGCACCGCCTTGCCCCAAACTCGACGTCATAACAGGCACAGACAAAGCCGACCTCGACATCGCCATCGCCATCGACGTCGACATCGGAGTCACCAACGGCGACTTCAACGTCAAATATGTCTGCATTCGCCGAACTAAACTAGAGTGGATGATGCCGTACTTTGGATCGCGTGTAGCCACTTTCTTTTTTTTCTTCCTCCCTTTATAGTGGCTCCCCTTTTTTTGGGTGGGGGGCCTGTTGACAACGAGGCTGGCTTCGGAGAAGAGGACTGGTAGTGGCTAGTAGACAGAGCGTAGGAAAATAGCGCGTGAACTTGCAGATTAGAATAAAAGCGGTTGAACGTCAGTGGCCAATTGCAAGGCCATCCGATAGCTGATATATAATCGCGTAACTCACAGCGCTAAAAAAACAAAAGCTGTGTGCCACACAACACGTGCCGCCAATCAACTGACCAAAGATCCGTAGCAAAAAAAAAAGTGACAAAATTACTAGCTATCCTATCGCCGTACTAGGGATATAAACCACTAATCAGTCAGTGTTTACCTCGCAAAGGAATATGTAAGGGGTATACGAGGGAATAATAGAGGAATGGAATGGAGTGACGTAAACAAACTAGATTGCTGCCTTGTAATCTAGCCTCAGTGGCGAGCAATTGTACATATCCAGAGAACGATCTTGGGGCGTATGCCTCAAGCAAGTGTTTGTTCTTCACGACGCTTGCTTATTCCTGAATCGCAACAATGGCGCCAACCCACTCAGCGCACATCCCTTTCCCAAGAAATCATGCTACCATCACACTCCTATCAGATCCTTCTTTCCAAGACCAAAAGAAACGCTCACCTCCAATAACTCGGCCGCCGTCGCCCGGCTAGCCACATCCACACACAAACAAACCGCCAAAAAACTCTTGAGCTCCTTGCTCAATGCATCTGGCTTCTTGAGCGTTGGTGTCCCGTTTGTCGCAATCAGATAAAGTGCCTTGAGGGGCTCCTCGTCCAAATACGGCGGCTCATTCTCGATCATCTCAATCGCCATAATACCCAACGACCAAATGTCCACCTTCGCCCCGTACTCTTTTTGTTTGACCACTTCGGGTGCCATCCAGTACGGCGTACCCACCATCGTTGCCCGCTTAGACTTTTGATCAGTGAGTTTGGCACAAAAACCAAAGTCAGCTGTGCCGAATGTCAAACATTCTCTCCCAGACGAAGGAGCGAGGGTACTCACTAATCTTGACCCGTCCTTGCGCATCCAGTAACACATTATCCGACTTGATGTCCCGATGGATAATACTCTGACTGTGCAAGTGTCCAAGCCCTTTACACGTCTTACCCACCCACCCAATAACTAGTCAGCCACAAGAATTAACCCAAACCCCGATAGACGCACCTCAAAACTGATCGCCGAAATCTGATCTTCCTCCAACGTATTATTCTCAATAATATCCGTTAAGGCACCACCCTCCATATACTCCATCACCACCCATAATTCGTTATTCTTCACCAGGTACGAATCCAAGAAATTGACAATATTCGGATGCTGGGATTCTTTCATTACCATGATTTCATTAACAATGAGCTCCTTTCTCGGCTGCTGGGATAGATCCATCTCCTTGATGGCCACCTTTTTCCCGGTTGCGAGAGTCTTGGCGACATAGACGTGTCCCGAGGCACTAAGCACCGCAAAAACTTTAGCCGTAGCGTCGGGGGAGGAAGTTGGAACGAACGCACCCTTGCCCAACCTTCTTAATTTTGCTGTACAGCTGCTTCGGATCATCCTTCGACACCACCTGATGCAATTTTTCCATAATCTGCACTTCCGTCATCGTACTAATCCTCTGCTCCTTGAGTTTCTCTTTCGGCTTCTCCAGCGCAGCCGCAGCTGCAGCCACCCCGGCCGGGGTCTTAGACTTTCCTTCGTCACCCTGGATATGCACCTTCTTAGTGGGTTGGAGAGGCTTAATGGGTGCTGTAGTGGGCATCGCAGGGGACGGTTTGGATGGGCCCATCCCAGGCCGATCTTTCTCCCGCTCACGCGACTTCTCCCGTTCCCGCTCGCGTTCCTTCTGTTCTCGCTCCCTCTCCCTCTGCCGCTGCTCCTCCCTTAGATACCTCTCCTCCCTCTCTCTCTCCCTCCTTTCCTTTTCCCTCCTCTCCCTGTCCCTGTCCCTCTCCCTTTCACGTTCCCTCTCCCGTTCTCGTTCTCGTTCTCTTTCCCGCTCGCGCTCTCGTTCCTTCTCCCTCTCCTCCCTCTCTTCCTGTTGTTGCACCCACAATTGCTCCCTCTCCATAGATATATCCTTCCTCGTTGGAACAGCCACCCTGGCCTGTTCCCTCTGCTTCTGTCTAGCCTGTAAATCAGCTGTGGAAGGTAGTGGCATCTGGTCCATCTTGGGTGTGCCCGGGGCAGGACCATTAGTCAGCGGTAGTCCTGTAGTAGCGCTCGAAGACCCGCTCGAAACGGACGACGCGGGCGGTCGTCCACCGTAGGGCCTTGACGGCGCTGGTCTGGACGATTGAAGACTCGTCCCCGTTACCCCAGTAGATTGGGATGGCGTGGGGGGTAACGGCGACCTCGGAAGACTTGGCTTGGCTGTTCCATTGACAAGCTCAAGTGCGGCCTTGGCAGCGCTCGACAGGCTGTCATCCACACTCAACGACGGGGGAGCGGTGTCCAGTCGTTTGGGTTCGGGGCGTCGAATGAGGTGGTCAGTCGAGGAGGCTGAGGCTGCTAGCCCGCCTAGTCCAGTTCCACGATCGAACCGCGGTGGTGCCCCTAAGCGAGCGTATCATGGCAACGTAAGAAAAGACACAGGCCCCAGGTTAGTAGCGTAAGCACTCACCCAAGTCATCCAACTCGCGTTTTTGATGGTCCGTGTAAAACTCGAGTACATCCAGCACGGCCTGCGGATCTTTTGCGTAGTCTTCCTTTGTAATATTTGATTTTGTCAGCAACTTCGCCCACTGCTCAGGCATACCCTATGCGCGCCAGAATTAGCCATCGCCTTGATCGTAAGTATAAACGTAATCACATACCGTAAACGCGCCAGTGACAGGGTCGAAACCCACATGAATTTTGTGTACAAAGTTGGTAGGGTTGCTCGCGCCCATGGGAGTACGCGCGTACACGTCGTCCTTCCAACCATAGAGTTCCTCGTCATTCTTGAGGGAGAGAAAGTATCGCTTGTCTTTAGACTCCAAGAGGAGACAGTATGGCTTCAGATCGATACGCTCGATGTTGGTAATATCGTGCAAAAGGATGACCGCCTGGGGTTGAGAGAACTATAAACAGGGGAAGGGTGTGAGATCAGCAAACAGGACCCGCACACAGACAGAGCGAGAAAGGGCGACCTCTGACTTGTGAATGGACAGCGAATGGTCCCTGAGCGCAATCCATTTCGTCTTCCAGATCCAGCCGGAGAAACCACCGTCTTCTTTGATAGCGACAGTACCGCTTCTGAGGATCTGCGAGTTGTGTGAATCGGCAGAACCGCCGGGGGTAGCACCGATGCCGGAGTAGGAGGAGGCGTAGGAGGAGAGGGTGGGGGTGGATGGGGTGAGGGGGAAGGCGGACCTGGGAGAGTCAATGGGGCGGCGCTGGGGCGCAGGCGGGGCGGGGCGGGACGGCGTGAGGGAGGAGGCGGTGATGGGGTGGAAGGACATGGCGTCGGTCGTCGCCGCCGCCACGGAACAGGTCACGCCTTGTTTACTTCCCAAACAATTACGTAATTATCTCACATAACCCCAACCCGCTTTCCCAGCTGCTCCACCAGCCCCGGTCCAACATCTCCCAGCATCTGTATACCATAACACGTATCAGTGTACGTTAGATAACTGTAGCCAGTTATATAGCCGCCCACCGTAAATCCCCCTGTATCAGGGTCTACTCCCACATGCACATCGTGCTTAAAGTCAAACGGTGACCCCTCTCCCCTCGGTGTCCGAAGGTATACATCGTCCTGCCAGTCGTACAGCTCCACGTCATTTTGCAGTGACAGCCAGTACCGCCGGTTGTTCGCTTCCAGAAGCAAACAAAATGGCTTGGCATCCACCCGTTCGATGCGCTGCACATCCTGCAGTCGTATCACGCCCTCTTTCGAGCAGAGAGTCGATGACTAGGGAAAGAAAAAAACCCAGTCAGCATGCTGCCAACAAAAAGATATCAATGTTTTGCTGACCTCTGAACTGTAGAATGTCAGGGTTTCACCCTGCAGCACCACCCATTTAGTTCTCCACCCTGCAAATAGCCCCTGCTTCTTTACACGCACAATCCCACTTCTCACCACCTTCCCATCCCCCTCTTCATGGACCCCGGGTATGGCCGAAGCCGCGGCCCTATGCCAACAAGTAAGACATGTTACAAAATCCATCCACCTATGCCAGTGCCACAGTAGTGTTACAGTGTCGTCCAGTGAGTGCTTGTACAAGCGGGATACACGAGGGCCTCGAAGCCTTCCTTGCTGATGAAAGGAAACAGGATAACTGAGTCGATCAAATATGCCAGCTCATGCTGTTTGATGACTATTTTTAGATTGCATACATTTCTAATGCTCTTTCGCACTGCACTCACAGCTGTTGCTTGTAGCGCCCAGGTACCCCCTACGAGGAAACAATAGAGGGCTTAGAGCGGCATGAAGTCTCACTAAAATAGCTGTGGAAAATTCAAATTGAATTAACTCGGGGTCAGTCGGAAGTGTTGTTTGGCATCAACACGAAACGTCAAACACCAACCGCCATCGAAGAAGAAAAGAAAGCAACAAACATCATGCTACCCATCCCCAAAAAGCCAACCTCCCATCTCTTGACCTTCACCCGCTCCGTCTCATCCTCACCCTACGGCCGCACACACGTCTGGCACCCCAAAAACCGGGCACCCACACTACCCAACCCACTCGTGCCCAAATACCCACAACTAGTCATCCGCTCCGACGGCACCTCATTCACACACTGGACCACCTCCCCACGCTCCCGCATCCGTCTCACCCGCGATACTACCAATAATCCAACTTGGAACACACGCGTATGGTTGAGCGAAAAGGCATTTGAGGACGAAGATAGGAAGACTGGCAGGTTGGGAAGATTTAGTAGACGATTTGAAGGGCTCGGAAGGGCGGCCAGTGGGGTCGAGTGGACCGAAGAAGTGCAGGAAGAGGTGAAGGCGCCAAAGAAGAAGCAGGGGTGAACGAGGACTAAATCTACGGTACATTATTAGGCTCCAGGCCCTCCTTGCATTAGGTTTGCACCAGGGGGAATAACTTGAACTCGGATATGGTGTAACGGCTAACATTACCGCCTCTCATCGTGGTGGGACTGACCGCGGTAGCTCGGGGTTCGATTCCCCGTATCCGAACTTTTTTCCTCAGAGCATACCAACCGAAAATACGGAATATATTTTTTTTAAGATTAGTTATCCAACATTTGGTTCCATTGAGAACCAAATGAACGTCTGTCTATTTAATAGATTTTCCGAACACAAAAATATTCCGGTACGGGGAATCGAACCCCGAGCTGCCGCGCTCGCTTTCTGAATGAAAGGCGGCAATGTTAGCCGTTACACCATACCGGATTTAATGATGGATTATAATCCAATATCTAGAGAGCTTCAACCATAGACAATAGACCATGGGATGTTGTACTAACACGAGTGAAAATCGATACTAACGATGGCAAATTGCCACAACGGAACCTCCCAACGGATTAACTTTTGGGAAAAGGCGAGTCACGGCAACCGCCCCCAAGGTTTTTTTTTTACGTGGGTCCCATTAATATTTCGCCCAGATAATTCACTGAAAGAAAATGGACATGACACAATTATATAATATGATGGCCCCTTTTATGGAAGGCACAGACGTAGTAACTCAGCACTAGTATGATTATAACTAGACGTGATTATGTCTTTAGGGTACCAATAACATTACAAGTGTAAAATCCTCAGCACGTCATCACGTGACTAGGTAATTAACGAAACCTACCACTCCATTACCATCGCTTTTTCCTCCCAGCGCTTACCTACATTATTACAAGCACCCCAGCACCACGATGTGGCAGACTCTCACTTCCGAGCTAGTCTTTGAAACCTTCCGACACATTCCAGGGCTGAAGCTTTCCGTTTGCGACACGCACACGTTCCCTTGGTACCTAGGCCACATCTGCAGCCGGTGGCGATCCGTCTTTCTATCCTCATCCCAATTATGGAATACGCTCGACATCGACATCGATACAAAAAGACGGCTAGACCCCTTGAGAGTTATCGAACGAGCGCTAACGGTGACCGAACTGTGCTTGCAGCGCAGCCGCCATCATCCGATCTCCTTTTGACTCGCGCTCTAGCATATTTAAAAAAAGACCACTTTAGCCGCTAAATTCTCGAGATGTTGATTTTGGAATCGGTTCGCTGGCGCAATGTTTACATTTATCTGAACCAAAGTGAAATTGCTACATTGTACAAGGTTAAGAATCGGCTTCTAATGCTTCGTTCGATCAGGCTGAACATAGCAATTGGTGATTCTGCAATGATAGCGTTGGATGATGCTACAGCAGTAGTGGCTTCGGACAACGCTGCAACAGCAACGCCTGACCTCGCAGCGTCATACGCCGATCTCTTGGTGGACGCGCCTTCCTTAACGCGTATTTGTCTGCTAGAATCCTTAATTTGGAAAGTTGACCGGTCAGTGATGACGGTGATTCATATCTACTGCATACTACCGATAGAGGCCCTCGTGCGATCTCTCAGCTACGCTAAACGCCTTGAGGAACTCCTTGTTGACCAAGTCTATCGGGGCCCCATCTTGATTACGGAAGGTGGCTCAGACTCAACTCCAATCACATTACCTTCCTTTCACACCTCCCACTATAGATATCTGCAATACATCATAACCCCGGAGCCAGACGAGCTATGCATCAGGTCCCACGAATGTCGGAACAACGATACCTAGTTCGAGCTTTCCATTTCCCGCTTTTTCTGCTCGTTGCAGTCTCAAAAAAATATCATTGACTACGGTTACCTCTCTGGGATGTGATCGTATTTCAACATATGCCTATATTGCAAGATCTGACGTTCTTAACCTGCAACGCGGGATGTCTACGGCAGCTTGGGGGGTCACCCGCGGCACAATATATGAAAGTGGTGACATTAAAGTTACTACTGTACACGGACATGACAGAAGTCTTACAAATATTCATGTCCCGACATCGTCGAAAAGGAGCAACAAGTGGTATAGGTTCCTTCGAGAATCTAGTGCGGCTCTTGCTGGAAACACCGGCGTACGCGAAGCATGATATTAACCTGGGACTCATGAAATGTC
Source organism: Amanita polypyramis BW_CC (assembly GCA_001691755.2). Lineage (NCBI taxonomy): Eukaryota > Fungi > Basidiomycota > Agaricomycetes > Agaricales > Amanitaceae > Amanita > Amanita polypyramis. The sequence continues at coordinate 1,460 of JNHY02000334.1, read as the reverse complement.
TGGAGTCCCACCTGATCAAGCAGGGCATGCCATATTCTATTCGATATATTCCCAAATATTGCTGATCTGATGGTCTTTAAATACTTCGACGGCCATCTCAAGATGACCGACATTAATTCTTGATTTCTATTCGAGAAACGCTCAGCGGTGTTGAATGTCTTACGGAGCGCGAATCCCTTACGTAGTCCTGGCGAAGCTGTCGTATTCTCTCCGCCTTTGGCGATTCTCCGAGGTTGCAATGTGGAACTATACTCCAGAACTTTGGTGTTACAGAAGATTTATATCTTAAATGTTTCCATTAGTTACAGTACGTATATATATTTAGGTTCGGTTCCTGAAGCCTTGTTCTCTCGTAATGCATTCTGCTTTCCACCCTCACCACGAACATTGAAAGGTAGTTAAGCACTGTAACGAGAAGGGCATCATCTTAGTATCCGATATTACGGGCTTGCAAGCGGGACACGATACGTGTGCTACTGCAAGTGCCATGTTTGTCCAGCGCAGCAGTATTCCCAATGGTGCATGTCATTGGGTGCAGTATGCAAGAAAATCTTATTGAGAAGTATCGCGAAGACATTCAATTGATTCGACAGAAACCACCCGACGAAAGACAAAGTTCACTTTAGAATGAGTGGTGATGATGATAATTATTAAGCGGCATTAAACAGCAAAGACAGGGTAGCTAGTGAGATGATGACTTTGTCGTGTGAGTAGACGTAGGGGGTGGTGGATGTGCCAATGGGTACTCTTCTTGAGCCTGCACAAGCAGTTTTTCCAAGCCTCTGTCTTTCACCGCTTTCTATTGCAAAATTTTCGTTATGTTTTTTTGCTCGAAAGCCCTACAACCTACCTGCACACACCGACGATACTCCTCCCATATCTGTCCACAGTTGGCCTGAAACTCATCGGCCTTCTGTTTGGAGTACACCGCGCGTTCCTCCGCTGAGGAGCTACCTGTTACTGCAGGCTCTAGGTAGCCCTCGAACCATGCATTGAAACACGTGTCATACTTGTGTTTTAGAGGCGTACATTCAGGTGAAAGGCTAGCAGCCATTGGAGTTGCAGTCCACGACACAGTCGGTACCAAATATGCGAAATCAACTGCAAACAACTGTCCAGAGTGCTATCATCACCAAACGGTTTACACCATACATTCTGCTTGGTGTGGTGAGTCGTGTTCTTGTCAATGTACCCTGAATTTTACAGGCTCCTGGCTACCATAGTGGAGCTACTTCTGGAGCATAGCCAAGGTCAACTATTCTCTTTTAACTTGGAAGACTACATTGGATCATACATAATTCAAATGCTGATACCAGTGGCTGGATGTTTCATAGAGTCATATCTTTTGATGCTCTTTGTTGTAAAGAATCAACTCCCACATCTGTGCTCGCTTTTGCTTGTGGTTGAACTTGACTCTTTCAACAACAATTGGGGGTTTCCTGACCCTGCAGATTTGCAGG
>JNHY02000333.1:0-13138 GCA_001691755.2 Amanita polypyramis BW_CC | reverse complement strand
AAGGGCTAAGTGGCTTAGAGGGACTGAGCCCCATCATCTACAATGATCAACACCTCAATACAACCTCAAACCAACTTTTATATTATAATAAAGGTAAGTTAATTTATATTAATATTAAGATGTAATACTGCTAGTTTCAACAGGTTATGGGCCCTGGAGACACAATCACATGACCAGTTAAGGTCATGTGACTCCAGCCTAGTATGCTGAAGTTAAAGTGGTATATTACAGAACCCTTGTACATTCTAGAATAGTTTGTTTGCTTTTGTTGACAGTCCTATTTAAAGAGCCACATGCTAGGTTGGCCATCATGTGAGGATTCAATCCCACACTATCTTACCCACAATAAATTTGTGTTTTGATTCAAAAAAAAAAAAAAACATTTGTGCTGGGCTTGTGTGACTTGTACCTCCTCAAAGGGGTGTGCCCACATGTGCTGTTCTAATAGCTAGCTGCACATATTGTTCAAATGTTGTTGCTGTATTGAGATCTATTGCGAAATGCACCTACAGGGGATATACATATGTGTTCAGGCTGGATCTCTGGATTTCACTAATTTATGACTCCCAATGCCAGATTCAATTTGGGATTTACACATTGTTCAGACAGATGCCATTTCAATCAAGAGTCATGATATGTTCTCTCTATATAGAAAAGGAAATTTGGCAGAACTAGTCATCACCTTCTTGAAAAAGAATCAAACGAACTCTTTGCGTGATCTAGTTTATTATTCAGTTGATGACGGAGCACCCTTCATTTGAATATCAAGTTATATTATACCTAGTTAACTACTTACATTTGTCTGTATGTCTCATCAGCACTCATTCGTAAATTATACTTTATTAAGGGAAATATTCCCCCATTAGACAAAACAGCACTATTAATATGATATACAGGACTATAAACCGCCCATAACGTCCGCATATGGTATCAAACAAAAACCCTCCGCTACCTATTGCCCAACCCACTCGTTTGCCACACCATCGTCCTCCTCACCGCAGGCACCTTCAACATAAGCTTCACCAGCCAAACTAAATACCTCATCAATCCGCTCGACGCAACAAACGCGATCAATCTCATCCCACGCTTGGTAAGCCGTATCGTCGTGATCGCACGTGCATACCGCGTCGTGGCATATTCTTCCAACAGTTTGTCAGCCTCTTCAGCTGAGGAGGGGCGCAAAGGGAAGAGCTGAATGTGTTTGGCGAGGATGGGTCCTAGTCCGATGGCGTCCCGTAGGCCGAGGTTCATCCCCTGTCCACCGATAGGTGAGTGGATATGAGCAGCGTCGCCGATAAGGAACACTACGCGGGGCATAAGTTTTGTTTCTGTTTCCGTTTCCTGGGTCTGGCCTTGATTTTGCTTCCACTCCTGCTCCTGTGTATGGAACCGAACAAGAAATTTGTCCGCAATCGCCGCGTGCATTCTAAACCTCGTCGACCACAACAACTTGTCAATCTTTGCCACACACCCTTCTCCCTTTTGAAGCATAAACGTAGGCCTCAGTTTTTCCAAATACTTTTGAAAATACTCCACTGTCGGCGCAGAAGGCGGAGGGCCGTCCTCTCTGCTCACAATAAACCCGATCCTGAATATTCCCTCGTCCAAGTGGTCATACGACTCGGTATAGTGGGAGCGAGGGACGGGGATTGAGAGGAACATGTTACCGTGTGAGGTTTGCGTGTAGACTTGGTCGCGAGCGATAGCTGGCGGAGTGGTGTAGGTCACATCTCCCATGACCATTTGCACAACGTCTTTGTCGTCGATGCACTCGCCATCAGGGTCTGAGTAGCCAATGTGGACAAGTTGGCGGACCTAGGTCGGGTAGGTGATTGATCCGCTGTACTTTCTTTGGAGAGAGGAGACTTACAGCTGACCGTGCACCATCGGCACCAATGACATACCTTGCCTTGACCCTTTCTCCATTCTCAAACGTCGCGATCAAGCCTTGTCCCTCCGCGTCGTCATCCAACCCAACCAACCGATACGGCCTCTCCACGACCACCCCCATCTCTTTCAACTTGGCTTCCAAAATTCGCTCGGTAGAGTACTGCGACGCCAGTAATGCAAACGGGTACCTCGTGTAGGGCTCCAGCACATCAAATTCTGTGTGGGAGAGAAGGCCACCGGAGTAATGGATATTAGCTGCTTGGGATTTGATACCGACAGAAAGGAGGGCGGAGGTACAGTCAATGGTTTCTAACGCCTGGTTGCATCATCGGGTGTCAGTCTGGTTTCTATACTATTTGATAGGGTGTTTGGTAGGATGTCCTCACCTCAAGCGTTGCAGCGTGGATGACAATCGCACGCGATGACAGTGGCCTTGTATGCCGCTCGACAGCATCCACGATGACGAGGTCTTTACACCCTTGGTGTGCAAGCGACAGTGCAGCTGCTAGCCCCGTTGGACCAGCACCTACAACAAGAATAGTTGTTTGTTGAGGTAGCATTCCAGTCATATTCACGCATTAGGCCAACCCGGGAGATGCGCATCCAGTGTAGCTGACGTAAGTATATCACCAGCGGCGCGCATTACCGTTACTGCTGGTAGCTTTAACTCCTCTGAATCCTCCTCCTTCAACATCTCGTTCGGGCTGGTAGATCCATAGATAATAATAATATGGTTCACGTGCGGAAAAGGTAAAGGTGCAGACGGAGGAGGATGGCAGTGTACTACCGGGGCGTGGATGGACCCGGTTCTGCAGCCATCCTCCGCCTCTCGTTCTCCTTCCTAACCTCATCCACCATCCTTCGCATTCTCTTACCCTCCTCACCACTCACCTCCCCAATCTCCCTCCGCCACGCCTCTGGATCGCGCACCTTCACTCCCAACCGCCTCTTCATCATCGCCACATACCCAACTTCACTCACACTCCTCACAACCTTATCCGCCTCCTTTTGTTCGGGCGTCATCTCCGCAAGGACGTGGGCCGGGGGTCCTTTAATCCGTCGTCTGATCGTACGTGGAAGTATTTCGCCTCGGCGTTCACGTTCGACTTCGCGCGTTTTGTTTGCCACACGTTCCACACGCGCTTTCCAAACCACCCGTTTGAGCGATTCAGGAATGGGCATTTGCTCCCTCTGCTTAGCGCGGTCACTTGCGGTTTGAAGCTCCGCTAGAGCCGTACTAATCGGTTCCACTAAGTCATCCGTTTAGCACACTTCTTCCTCACATCAGCAAAGGAATTCAATTTCTTACTCCATCCATACCCATCCGCAAACACCCTGGCGTTTTTAAAAAGGCCCTTCTCGAATGCTTGTTCCCTTTGGATAAGTCTTTGCTGTGCTTGTAACTTGAGGGACCTCCGATGTCGGCTGTGTGCCGCTGTTTTTCTTTTCTTGATTATCATTGACATATGGAGCGGTTGTGGCTTAAGACGGGGAAAGGGCGGATTGGTGGATGAAGCCTGGAAAAATGCTGTTAGGATAGGCCGTGAACGCATTTTGAACTGCCAGGCCTGGGTGTGTCTCATATTATATTAAGAAACAACACAAATAAAGGGAAAACCATGCACCATTTCTTTGTGTCCGAGATGCATCCAATGTGCTTTCTCTCGTTTCGTGGCTATGAGCGAAGAGTATCGCGAGAGTACCTTTTGATAATAAATGTCTCCGCTTTTCGCCTTTTCAAATATATCTAGCCACTGAAAATCACGTCTTTGAGTATCAAAAAACGGGAGACAGATAGACCCGACATACCTTATAACCCATTTTTAAATACTTTATTGTTCGCTCCGTCCCAGTGAGACGCCTATTCTGTCTGAACAACATGCGAACTCTGAATCGGATCTGGGCTTGACGGGTCACAAGTTAGTGCTAGTCAAATCCACAAGTCCTGTCGAAACTTGAGCACGTACATCCTCTGTAGGTGCATCCCGCAATAGACCTCGATACAATGACAACGTCGGAACGCGATGCGCGGCTAGTTGCCAGAACGGCACGCGTGGGCGCACTCTTTTTAGAGGAGACACAAGTTGTGCGAGTTCAGCGCGGAATGTCGGCAACGTAGGTGAAGGTGCTGAGATCATCGTCAGCGTTCATGAAGAGCCGCGAACTGAACAAGGCGCTTCTCACGGTCGTGTATATAAGAGCTAGCTGACTTTGCTCACCTTCAAAGCTACATCAGAAACATATTGGCCTACCGTCCAAGTTTTCTGAGGTACTGGCATTAGCCATCAAGTACTTTGCATTTGGACGCACTATGTTCTGGATCCTAGCCTGCTTTCTTCAACAGTATATCAAATAATACAAGAGGCTACCATGCATAATCATGAGTACCTTCCAACGCTCGTCTTACACCCTCATACTTGTCACCCATTATCTGCTTAAGCGTTTCTTCGCTCCCGAATGCTGAATCCAGAATATTTTTAACGCTCTCCACACGGTGATCCCATCTATACAAATCGTCCCTGCACTTCACCACCCTAAGAACACCTTTCTGTGTCGTATAATTGATCAAGTATGACACGCTAGAGAGTGTACTCATGAAATGTTTCTTTCTCCATTTTGACACTCGGAACGTTTTCTGGGAAACGGTTGTCTGTCTTAAAAATCTGTCCAGGCGCACATAGATTTTACAACAACGAGGGAGCCGTAGAGGATTGCGTTCCTTCGTGCCAAGGAAGCCGTTCAAGATGTACTCAACGACTTTGTGTACGAAACCTACGATGGGTTGTTCCAGAATAGCTTCGCCTAGACGTAGTCGAATACGGCCGACAAGGGGAACGTAACATTCCCTCAACTTCTCCAGTTCGTCAAAGATCTTCGTCTCCCACAAAGGCACGAATAAATCCTTACATCGGTTGATCTGATTTTTCCAGGATTCAAAGTCACATGTCTTTTTAAAAAGAAGAAGGAGAGGACCGTTTCGCTTTCCACGAGAAGCCTTTGAATGAAGTTACACAAGTCGCCCGCATATATTGCATTCGGTTCGCTGTGGTATTATATGTCAGAGAATAGGTTCATGACGGTGCTAGTGGGTCACGCACATTTTCTGGAGCAACGAAACACCTTCACCGCGCGCAATGTCGATGACCTCCAACTGTCGTTCGCGGAAACACAATATGACCGCCAGTTCGAGCTGTTCTTTGCACCAATTTTCGACGGCATCTCCCTCGTCGCCGTCCGATGCGTGATCCCTGACTAAACGAATAAACTCCAACCGCTCGTCCGTCTTGGAAGAACAGATCGCAAATACATATTTAGGCGAAACGTTTATTAAGGACATGAGAGCCGCAAGTCGAAATGCTACCAGTCTTTAACACTCGCAAACCCGAACTTCCTCTGGGAATGTAATAACTTCTCGCTCCCGACTTTATGAATCTAATGGAGGCTCACGATTTCGAGCCACATGTCAATACCCAAAATCGTCCTCCCAAATACCACGCAGGCCTTTCTAATTCAGCGTTCAACTCAAGTATAGCTCAAGCCTAGTATTCGCATAGAACTAGATCGGCGCATCCCGGACATGATGAAGGCCGAATAACGCACATTCTTCGTCCATTGGAGGGCCGACCTTTTCAGCGGACGCGTGGGAGTTCCCGCATATACATTGACTATTGTTGTGACCCAGCACTGGCCTTGTTATCTCCTTATATCACAAAGGCGTGGTGGACCGTCGGCATAGATAGGGGTGCGTCAAACTCATATCCTTAGTCCTATCTATAAGTACATGGTAACTACAGATGGGAAATATAGCAATCTTTTTGGACAAGTTGGAAAACAAAAAGTGTGACGAGAGTGGGATTCGAACCCACGCCCTTTCGGACCAGATACAGTGGACATCTGAATGTCCTAGTCCTTAGTCTGGCGCCTTAGACCGCTCGGCCATCTCGCCTTGCTTAGTCGTATGTGGCCTGCCTGCAGGACGGATTTTGCACGGGGGTGCGGGTCTCCGGTGAACACATAGTGTTACTGGTGAACGTGAACGCAAAGAGTGGGTTTGAAGACATATCATAGGCGCGAGACAGTCAAATGCTGCCGTCGAGGTCCTTGTTGTCGATTCTGTACCAATATTGTCGTCACTTCCATGCAATTATGAAATTGACGAGTTCCCATATCCCGTAAAAAGTATTATATATGTATTTTCGATCCATTGTCGAGCGATATATAAGACATTCTTCGAGAAGATAAAAAAAACTTACCAATTGTTCATTGGTCAATCAGGACCTTTCGTTCTCGCTTTCACAAGGGTAGTGAATGCGTCGTTCGCTCTATTGTCGCTAGTTCCGCTTTACGCTGCGTGACTTGATTATACAGCAGCATAAAGGTAAGGTAAACAGTGCCTGACGCGCCATACAATGGCATACACATTCACTTTAATCTCATATGTACAGGCTAAAGAGAAAGAGTACACGCCAAAGCTCACTTGGGTAAAGAAATAGTTATCATCCACGGGGCAAAGATGATAATCGAGCGGTTGGCAATGATACGCGAATCGCTTCACAGATGGACATTGAGCTATCAAATGTTCCTGTGGACGTTTGCCATCTGAAATAAAGTCTAGATCCACGCCGCATTATAATAAGAAGTTCCTGGGTAATTATAAACGTTCGACACTAGTTGACGATTTCTGCCCGATGAGAACTCGTTCCAGTTCGAAAAATTATGGAAACCCGGTCAGGAAGAGCATGAGGGTGGAACGGCATGCATAGTCTAGTCAGATAGCTCACTGCGGCACGTGCACAAAGGTGGTTCGAGGCTTCATTTTTTCAAACGTACGATACCTTCAGGTCTTTAAAAAAAATCCGAAAAGGTCAAGAACCAGAGAACAAGGTTATTGAGACTGAAGCTGAATCTACGTAGACGTAGCGGCATCAGGAGTGTGAGAACAGTATATGGAAATGGACTAATTTGAACCGCTTCAAATCCAATGCCCACATATGACTCACAAGTCTCGGATATATTTTGTCGCCCCACACTTTCTCAGCCCTCAAAATTCGTATGGATGACTACTACTTCCCGTAAGTAAGGCTCCTTTGCGTAGTCAGACTCGCCGGGATGCCGAACACAATTTGACACTTCCTGTCATGTTCCTTGACATACCAAATCCATCGAACTTTGCGCGGATTGAATAGTGTTTTTTTGGATATTGATAACAACCACGATCCTTAATGCAAATTAACCTCTATTCCGTGATTACAGTACTATGTCACCAGACTTATTATATTAGCACATGCCACGACTGTCCGGATGACTGATTATCCATTGCCGGCCACATTAATAAGTAGATGCCGTAAACCGAGAAAGACGTTGCGTGAGTCGATGAGTAACCTACTCGAGTATCTCTCATCCTCGGCCCATACAGCCGATGTTTCAGCTCGTTCTATTTGGTAGGAGTAACTTCGTCGCAATCATTGCGTTGTCAGATGGTCGAATCAATTTATCAGCTCATCTGATCGTGCTCCAATTATGTCAGCGACATATCGTGCGTATAAAAATGCGGTCGGTGCTGCGATTATCTATCAATATCTTGTGGATATCCAGATTGCGAAATACTCCTCATGGCAGACCAGGTTACCGCTATCCTCAACTACGGCGTTCCTCCTACCGATGGCGCCCGTGCATACCAAAGTGTCAACCACGACGCCGCAACCGGTCAACGCGACAGGAATTGGGTCAGCCTGCCGCATGACATTCCGATAGAAAACCTTCGTGGGAAGGAGGACAGTGTCAGTCTCGATACTGCAGGTTTCCAATTCTTTACACGCCCCTTAAAGTATAAGGGGGCGTTCATTGATGAGGACGAAGTCAAAAGAGAATACTATCCAGAGTGCGAAGAGCTTATCAAGGAAGTGACTGGTGCAAGCAAAGTTGTGTTCTTCGATCATAGTACGTGTTGATACGAAATCTCGTTTGTCCCATACTGAATTTTTCCAATAGCCGTCCGTCGCAACACAGGAGAAGTTGACGCCAGCCCCGAAAAACGTCAACCAGTGAGATTTGTGCATATTGATCAAACTACGCCTGCTGCCATTTCTCGTGTTCATCGCCATCTCCCTGACGAAGCCCCAGAACGGTTGAAGCGTCGTTTCCAGGTTATCAACCTTTGGAGACCCATTGAGGTTCCTGCATTGGAGTGGCCGCTTGCACTTTGCGACTTCAGGAGTGTCAATAGGGAGGAGGATATTTTCCCTGTCCGACACATATACCCAAACCATGAAGGCGAAACATTTTCAGTCAAGTACAGCCCGAACCACAAATGGAAGTATCTCCGTGGGATAACCCCTGACGAAGTTGCGCTCATCAAGTGGTGAGTTGATTGTTTCTTCTAGTTATCAGGAATTAACTGTCAAAATTAACTCTAGCTTCGATTCCATCCAAGATGGAAGTGTTTCCATTTTCACACCGCATACCGCGTTTATCGATCCCACTACGCCCAAGGATGCGGCTCATAGGCAGTCCATCGAAGTGCGCGCTCTAGTATTTTATGATTGAATTTAAGAATGGTTTCGTGTACCATGTGGATATGCAATGCGAATGTAAATGGTCAGTGGTCTGTAGGCAATGCCAGTATTATGTTGAAGCTAGTAGAATCTTTTGGTAACTGTTATAACTTACCAACTTGTTGCTCAATCACGACTGCTCCACTGAGATTCCTACCCGGTCCAATGATGCGAGGAAACGTATTGTACAGGAGACAGCTGTGAGGAGTGACATAAACATGATATATACGGTTAGCTATTCTTCCACGGTGTTACCCATCAATTTAGTGGCGTTCGAGTCGACCTAAATGCTTTGTGGCTTTATATTCCGTAAGCGCCTGATGGCACTATAAATATATGTGCTGAATGAGTCAAGCCACGTCAAGTCCCTGGGATTATTCCAATGTCTATGCCATGATGAATCCTTGAATTTAAATGTGTAAGCGTTGTTGACTCCTAAGCTTACAATTCCTCCCTGGCTTATTCACGATGCATGATTCTAGGGCCAAGTGGAATGTTACACCGTTAGTCAGCGTCGCCGCGATATAGTATATAAAGCCTGATAGAACCGACGATGAACCATCAACCCCCGTATATTGACTCCGAACTACCTATCATGACCGACCTGGTGACAACTATTATCAACTACGGCGTTCCACCGAAAGATGGCTCTCGTGCGTTTGTAACCGTTAATGAGAACCCCAAAACTGGCGACCACGATAGGAATTGGGTCCACCACCCGTGCGAACTCCAGGTAGAAAACATCCGTGGGAAGGAAGATACTGTCAGCCTCGACACTGCAGGTTTCCAGTTTTACGTCCGTCCCGCAAAGTACAAAGGGGCGTTCATTGACGATGAAGAAGTCAAAAAAGAATACTATCCAGAGAGTGAGGAACTCATCAAGGAGTTGACAGGAGCAAGCAAAGTCGTGCTCTTTGATCACAGTACGTGTTGATTCTGATTCTCTTTCAGTTATTTGCTGAATTCCAGTTCCAGCCATCCGTCGATACAAAGCTGATGTACTTGATGATAGTCCAGATAAGCGACAGCCAGTGAGATTTGCGCATATCGACCAAACCACGCCTGCTTCTATTGCTCGCGTTCATCGACATCTTCCTCCGGACGAAGCCCCAGAACGCTTGAAACACCGTTTCCAGATTATCAACCTCTGGAGGCCCATTGACGCTCCTGCATTGGAGTGGCCGCTTGCGCTTTGCGATTATAGGAGTGTCGATCGGGAGAACGACGTATTCCCTGTCGCACTCGTATATCCGGATAGTGAAGGCGAAACGTTTTCCGTGAAACACAACCCGGGCCACAATTGGAAGTACGTTCGCGGAATGACCCCTGATGAAATTGTGCTTATCAAATGGTGCGTCAATAATTTCTCCGAGCTACCTTGATTGACAAAAATTATCCTGTAGTTTCGACTCCATTCAGGATGGAAGCGTTGCCATATTCACTCCCCATACTGCGTTTATAGATCCCGCTACGCCAAAGGGAGCGGCTCCTCGGCAATCCATCGAGCTTCGTGCTTTAGTGTTCTATGATTGATATAAACATGTATGTATTATATGTATATGCTATCCGAATGTAACTAAGGTCAGGGGTCAAGTGCAGAAAGGGGTACAATATTAAGCTTGTGATTTACCTTTGAGTGGCAGTAATGAGTCTAAGGAGGACGACGAAGGAAGCTTAGCATGATTCCAGTGAACTCTATACATGGCTAACAGCCAGTGTTCGTCCATCTAATGCCTGATAAGAGTACCGTCGCGGCGCGTAATCGTCAGTAGTCAGATGGACTGATTCGATTAATATGTACCGAGACTATTATCCTACACATTACATAATTGTCAGGCTGCGAGCATCGTGTATATAAAACACCTGGTCCAAGTGCCAACGCCCTGCCAGCTTCTTAAAGACTAATCGACATTCTACTCTCCAGAGACTTTCATGGCAGATATAGTGACTGCTACCATCGAATACGGAATTCCGCCCGCAGATGGTGCCCGTGCATTTCAAAGCATTAACGAGAATCCTGCAACTGGCAAACGCGATACCAACTGGACGCAGAAATTGCAGGAGGTACAGATAGAGAATATTCGTGGGAAGGAGGACATTGCCAGCCTCGATACTGCGGGGTTTCAGTTCGCTGTCCGTCCTGCCAAGTATAAGGGGGAGTTCACAGATAGCGAAGAAATCAAACGAGAATACTATCCGGAGAGTGAGGAACTCATCAAGGAATTGACAGGTGCTAGTAAAGTTGTGTTGTTCAATCATAGTGCGTCTTAATTTTAGATAGTTCTATCTGTCTTCTGAATCCCATCTCCAGTCATTCGTCGTAACAGACCCGGTTTGTTGAACGACAACATGGAAACGCGTCAGCCGGTGTTACAGGTACATGCTGACAGTACCATATCTGGATCTCTTAATGTGGCTCATCGACACCTCCCCCCGGGCGAGGCCCTTGAACACTTAAAACGTCATTTCCAGATTATCAACCTTTGGAGACCCATTGGGGTTCCTGCATTAGAATACCCGCTTGCGCTTTGTGATTATAGGAGCATCGATCCGAAGAATGACGTTTTCCCTGTCGCGGTCATTTTTCCTGATCGTGAAACCGAGATATACTCAGCTAAATACAGTGCAAATCACAAATGGATGTACCTTCGTGGAATGACTCCTGACGAGGTTATCCTCTTCAAAAGGTAAGACGCAGATCATTTACACCCCTCGGGGTTTCAGGCATTGCTGACAACATGTTTCGTAGTTTTGATTCTACTCAGGATAGAAGCGTTGCCTTATTCACGCCGCACACCTCGTTCGAGGATCCCACCACTCCCGAGGGAGCACCTCGTAGGCAGTCTATAGAAGTGCGTGCTCTAGTGTTTTACGACTGAGTATGGGAACGGCTCTGTACACGCACCACATACATACACAGTAACAACACGTTATCCACAGTGCAGCTGGTGGCGTCATCATTCAGATTTAAGATTTGAAAAACAAATACTATTTGTGTATGCACAATCGTTCATGAAACATACACTTGTCATGGTCACTCACAACTGGTTCTGATCTCCCCCGAAAGAAAACTTTGATGACTGGTTGATCCACTTGACATGTAGGACATACTTCTGATAAGCATAACTCGCCACCGTCGCTGTATGGGTTATTGTTTGCGAGGCTGGCGCTTCCAAGGTTAGCCAGGCTTGTAATCCATTCGACCCACTGATGATGTCATACGGTTTTCATCTGCGTGAAACTCCTCCAAGACCTTGCGGGCATAACTTACAGTCTACCCAGGGTTTTCATGACTGGCTGCCGCCCACTAAGTCCCACGTGTTTGTAGTAGTTGTATAAACTCGGAAAGATTGTCGCGCTGCAATCTGTTGATGTCCCGGCTAATGCCGTTACCTCAAAACGCCCTTCTTCGGATTGTTCAATGTATCTGATACGTTAACGTTTAACTATCGACCAACAGTTCCGGTTGAACGTTCCTAATCGGTTTTAAATGTTTCTTCTACTCCTAGCCCCTACTAATTAGGCATGTAAGCTCATATATGTAAAGTGAAAGCCAATCAGCCCTCGGGGGCTACAGCTCATTTGGATGTCCCTAACTTTAGTGGCCAAATAATCACCTAACGCTGTCCACGGTGCTTTACATCGAAAGACATGATTCCCGACCCCAGTATGTAAGATGGCTCCCGCCATCTGCAGAGCCTCACGATTATTGTCGTATATTGGATATTATCAAGGGGCTGGCAAGACTACTCCTGGAGTCTGGAAGACCAGGGGGATGGAAACGCGCTTGTTCAGATAAATGGGTAGTCTGCTTTGTAGGTACATAAGTGGAATGAAATTGGTGGTCATGGTATTGAATACTCATGATACAAACCCAGATGATCTCGTTGCCGAGGACACCAGAAAAGTCCTCCATATTGTAAGCAATTCGACGGCTGAACAAAACATTCCACCAGAATTGCATTAAGGATAGTGAAACATGTTTCCTGTTCCCGATACCCACGGTAGTTTCTTCCACCGCCCAAGCTCGATACCACTGTCCGGGATGACTGCTGTGTATATTAGTAAGTACCACAGGTGAGTCGAACGATAATTAGTCTAATTGGCAATTATTTATACGTCACGAAGTTTCTCGTCTCCTTATGGTGTACCTTACCACCACTGAGTCAAGCAATATTAACGGTCGGCGATTAAAAAATTGTTTACGCCAGTGTTTTTCTTGGATCCTCATATTTATAGCGATGCTTACTCATCCAAGGCCTAATAGGGGCGTATCATGGCGTAATACTGTCGACAACTGAGACGGCGGATTCCTTGGATATAAAGACCTAGTCGAAGCTGCCATCATGATGATCATCTTCTCACCCACAAGTCGACACAGCTGAAGTACCCATGGCCGATTTCGTGACCGCTACCGTTAGATACGGTGTTCCGCCCACAGACGGCACCTACGCATTCCAAACCATTAACGAAAACCCTGCAACTGGAAAGCGTGATACGAATTAAACGCACCAGTCACAGGACGTACAGGTGGAGTGTCAGACTCGATACCACAGGATTCCAATACATTTTCCATCCTTCGAAGTATAAGGGGTCGTTCATAGATAACGAAGAAATTATTACCCAGAAAGCGAGGAGCTCATCAAAGCCTTAACAGGTGCTAGTCGAGTCTTATTCTTTGATCAAAGGGTGGC
>JNHY02000332.1:0-13105 GCA_001691755.2 Amanita polypyramis BW_CC | reverse complement strand
CTACGTAGGAGAGTCGTTTAACCATCCTAGCCGTATTTGCCATTGCATGTGGGCTAATAGAAAGTAGTCCTGGTATCCACGGCCATAGGACTCTGAAAACACCGCATCCCGTCCGATCTGCGCAGTTAACCAGAGTGCCGCCTAGTTAGTACCACGGTGGGGGACCACGCGGGAATCCTGGGTGCCGTGGTTTTTATTTATTTATATTTTCTAGGCCCTACGCGAGTTGAGTCGCATTTGAGTAGAACTATAGGATGCAGGAAATAACTAGTGGAATAGTCAAGATACAATATATAAAAAAGCCCATCTCTCTAGTCTACAACGTCTGCGAGTTGAAATGCAGATGCATCGAAGATACTGATACAGACATAGGTTCAGCACTGGATGAACAGTTAACAGGTCAAACAAAAAACGATACACCACATATCACAAAGGACGGGAAGGACCGTTAATTACGGTCTTTTGGTTACTGCAAATCGAATGCCTTTTTATCCATCGTGAACCCGAGCTTGAAAGGGTATTAGATTATACAATGTCCCATAGCTCTTCCACCGCGCACAGGAACTAGATCCACACCAATCATCAACGTTAGCACATTCCATGTATTCATGTATCCGTGCACACACGTACCTTTCCACACGCGACACTCGCACTTAACGGGTAATCGCTGACACTAATCTTCTCATCTACAAACGCGTCCGCAAAGTCATCCTTCCCGCGCGCCATAGCACCGACAAAGACAGCAATTGAGTGGGTGGTGGGCAGGGTCGGTAGGTACCGAGAAAGCCTTTTTGTTGGTGCGTCGCCGGATAGTGCTGGATTATTCATCATCATGAACTTGATAACACCTCCTAGGTAGAAAAATACATACTGATTTTGATCGTGTTAGGTGGTAGGTGATCTATCACGGGGTTCTACATATGCATAGATTTAGTAAGGTTTATCTCAAGAACAAAGGACCGCGTACCTTGATCACTCTCAACAATTTCTCAGGCCCATTTACTCCACGAATAGACAGTCTGTGGAGCAATTGGACTGAAAAAATCCATTCTATTGATCAGCCTTAAATCGCATTCAAACACGGGTACGTACCCATCAGCCCACTAAATCTCTTAAACGTCCTTGGAATCCTCACATGAGGGTTTACCTCAATCAACACACCCTTTGCCGTATGAATATAGACTTGCAGCAGCCCAGCCTTGTTTAACGGTGAATCCAGCAACGTCAAGAGACACTGAAGCCCGATCACCAAAACTATATCCTCACATGGTAGAAAAGCACACACCTGATGTGTAATATCTGGTCGTGCGTCTGCAATATCCCTCCCCATTTTGGCCAAAATACCCTGATGATCATCGCAATTCAGCAGTGTATACTTAACTTCGCCTTCCTTTCCATTTTTGCTTCCTCTTGCCCCACTTGAGACGCGATAAGCTTCTAGGCAGGCTTGTTCGAGTATGATGTAGAGTCTGCGTTGGGTGGATGCGGCACCTCCTCGGGGAACGTGGGCTTGAATGGGAAGCATGGATGGGTTAGCGGGAAGGTGGAGGGGCGTATGGGGATTTACTGGTCCCTTTGTTGAGGTTGTTTTGCGGGATTTGGAAGAGGGAAGAGGGCGAGTGGGTCGGTCCAGGTTAGACTTCACGTTCATGCTATAATTAGTGGTGGCGTTGGCGTTTCCGTTCAGAATCAGAGTTGTATTGGGCGAGGTCGTGGGACTAGGCTGCTGGATCGGGATGGTGTTTACATGCTCTTTTTTCATCTCTCCGTCGCGCTCGTCGTCTGTATGGTCAACTTGCATCGACCCGGACTGGGCGGTGTCTATTGTACCATGTATTGAATCTAGTTCCGCTGGGTCATGATCTGACTCTGAGCTGTGAGTCGGACTGAGCTGGCGACGACGTTGGGCGGGACGTTCGCCTGGCGAAGATTTGGGACGAGGTGGGGGGTCGAAGGCAGACGCAGGCCCACTGGGAAGTTTGTTAATGAGAAAACGACGCATTCTGTCTGTGGGGTCAAGTGAGCCCGAATGGCGACGCCTGCGTGCGGGGATGATTGGGCTATCCATGGTCCTCCGTACGAGTCAGACAAGATATAAAAGTTGCGCCGACTCGGTTAGTTGGACGTTGTCAAAACACGCGCATACAGACTGGCGCTGTGCCGTAAGCACCAGCTTTGAACCATCCTATGCCAGTTATAACTTGGAATATATATTTCTCTTCTCATTCTCATTACGGTGGTGTTCGCTACTGTAGTTTCATGCAACTCGTTTAGATGAACCGAAGATGCTGACGCTAGAACGATCTTGGAGGAAAAGAAATCAAAACCTCTTTGCGCTTTAGATAGCTTTTCTTAGTGCACCTGTCCAAGATCATTTACAATGTGCGTTTGTGCCTGGGCCCGAGGTTCTCCTCCAAACCTGTACAGGCGGTTTCCAACACACTACATACTGCATCCTCCTCAGTCAGCATCGACAAGGCAACATGGCCGAGTGGTCTAAGGCGCCAGAATCAGGATCTGGTCCGAAAGGGCGTGAGTTCGAATCTCACTGTTGTCAAAACTTTTAGTCTTTTGGGAGTGGTGATGTTTTTTATTTTCGTAGCGATAGAAGCACACATACAGAAATATCACGTTTTTCTGCCCTTCTCGGCTTCCCACTCCTTTACGGCCTGCCCAATTTTCTCCACCATTTCATTCCCTTCGACACTCTGCCCAAATGCCTCTACAAACTTCCCTTCCGGATCCATAAGGTAAACGAATATCGAATGGTCGACCAGATAGTCTCCCTTCGGATCTGCGTTGGGGGGTGTGGAGAAGTACACGCGGTACTGCCTGCATACAGCTTTTGTGTCGTCGTACGAGCCGACCAGGCCTATGTATGACGGGTGGAACTCTTCCAAGTACCGTTTTATCCGCGATGGACTATCGCGCGCGGGGTCAACCGAGATGAAGATGGGTTGGAAAATTGCCCCGTGATCCTCCACTAAGTAGGATAACTATACAGGAACAAGCAACTAGGCAAATAAAGACGCACCGATTTTATCCGTCACCCCACTAACCTTGTCCAACTCGGCGGGACATATATCAGGGCAGTTGGTAAACCCGAAGTAGACGAGGTTCCATTTACCTAGCATATCTTTCTCGGAGAACGGTTGGTTGTCGCCCGCGGAGGTAAGGGTGAATGGTCCTCCTAGGTTAGGCCGGCCGTATGTCCTACTCGCGCGCTCTTTTTCTGTCCAGGGCGAATGTGGTTAGCGTTGCTACGCTTACAGCGGGTAATGGGGGCCGACCCACCTCGTTCTTCTAATAACTTGGCTTTCTCGTATCGGAAGTAGTAGAATAGCCCGACTCCGGTTATGACGAAGAGTGCCGCTGAGGCTGGTGTGAACACCTATAACGCATTATACCCGCGTCAGGATGAATACTTGGTACACGAGACCGAGACGAACTCACTCCGACGCTGTTCCGTTGTCGAAATTCGGAGTAACGCCTTTTTGGGCTGGTATTTTGTATCGTTGGTGTCTTTATCCGCACATTGTGGAAGCGAAAGAGGGACGGAACGTAGTTGAAATTATGCTTGCGCGACTGTGAAGGGGTGTGGAGGGCTCTTGACGGGAGTGCGAGCGGGCCGCGTCTACTATGGAGGATGTTCCGAGAAAGGGAAAGCATGGTATTGTCACGGTTGGTTGTCACATTTTGAATCAAGGACGTTCTCCACATAATCATGGTATGTTTGGAGGGCAACATGCTTTGTCATACTTAAACTCAGCTAGGCAGTCAAGATTTTAAAACTTTTTGCTTCAGCTCTGTAAAGATGATACATACACCAAATGCAAAAGCTAGGCATATGAAATGGCTGTGGAACACCAAGAATATGACATTGCAGCTGCCTTGAGTATCATCAATGTGTTGCTTCTTCTGACCTGTGACCTCTAGGCCTATCTATTTTACTTTTAATAGCCACAGTATTCATTGCATTCTATGTCTCACCAGACCTACAAAGTGGCTCTGGCAGCATCAGATGCAAAGCCATTTTGATTACAGCTCTATGCTTTTCAGTTGTTTTGATTTTTCTCTAGTCCTTTTGTTCTGTGCAGCTCTTCCTTTTGCAGAGCAAAAGTGTGAAGTTTTGGTCTCAGTATTCAGGGCCATGCTCAGTGGAAAATGTAGCCAACACCAGCTGTCACAATCTGTGACAGCAACCATTACCCAGAATACAGGAATTTGTTGCTAGCTGCTCCTTGCTTCTCCTGCCTCCCCAGGCTCATACAGATTAAAATAAGTCTAATGTAAATGTAAATGTGGCTGGAGTCTATCATCTACTAAATGATGTTGTCAGCATGAAAATGCAGAGCATCAATGTGTCTGCACAAAGTGATGACAGAAGCCAAACCAGTCTCAGCCAGATGGCAAATCCATAATCCATGCCAAAGAAGCTGGGGCTGTCAAGGGTGGGGAGAATGAGGACCGTATCTTTGCTGTACTCTCACAGTGTCTCTGTCTAGATCTGGTCCTAACTGCTGTCATGGATTGCAGTGTTGGACATCACATGAGGCTTCTCACTGGCATCTGGAATGGATTCTATGCGTACTCGCCTTCAGAGCCCATCCTCGTGATGGGCAGTATTAATATATTGTACAACAGAAAACTGAACCTTCTAGGGAAAGTTTTGAACACCTTGAGCCAAGGTTTATGCGGCGCGGGATGACTAAGTATATCGATGTCCTGCAGTATGCTCATTAGACGGGTTGGCTGCCGTGCACCAGTAACCTGTTCTTCTCTTCGTACCTATCTGGTTCGTCTCCATTCCACTACCAGAATCACATCGTCGAAGGTAAAGAATCACAATATGAAGTTCATAGAGGATGATAAAAACTTATGGATGTTGAAGTGTGGCCAGGTTGGTGGCTACCTATATGCGTTGCAAAATTGCGTGAAACCCGTAGAAAGTATACGTTTGCAATAGATACCTTGACAGATGCATGTACGATGGTGAAAACTAAACTTGTTCTTTTTGTACATACAACTATCATTTGATGGTACAAGTCATCTAGCGTGTATCGGATTCTACATGCTATGTTGCAATCAGTGTATTGCAAACAAAGTACCCCAAGAAACCCTCAGAAGGGTAAGGGGCAGTCGATGCAGTGGGACGAAGCGGGGCTGCTCACATGTCGAAAGATACGCCCCTCTCTGCCTATAACACCTTGACGCTCAAACTCGCAACATCTACGCTTGAGTCCGTCCTCCCAGACTTAGTCGCACATTCAGTGGGCTCTTGTCCACTATCATCTTCCTCTCCCTCAACGTCGATTCCATCCCTTCCCAATACGTCGCCCTTGGCTTCTTTCTGATTCTGGGCAGCTTTCCGAGCCTTTTTCTCCTTCTTTCGCCGTTCCCGTTCTTCCGCCTCCTAACGTGCAAGTCGGTAACGTATTAGCAAATACTTTCTCAACGAGAAGTGAAACCATAAGCACTCACCAACCGACGCTGTTCTGCTACCTCCGCTAGGATCTGCTCTTTGTAGGGAAAGCTATTGGGTATGCCAGGATCCTTTTTATGTTCTGGGGGTTGACGAGAGTAACCGTACGTATAAGAGCACGTAGCTTAACGTCAATAAGAAACACGTACTAGATTTCCACTGCGGATTTTTCTTCGCCTCCTTGGCCTTTTTTTTTTTCCCCTCACGAATTTTGTCATGCAGTTTCCGCCTCTTGTTCGTCGTTTGACGTTTACTTGGCTCTAACACGACGTTCAAGAGTGTTTTGTGGGTAGAGTCAACTGTTGCTCACTTTTTCGTATTCGAGGCATTGGCTGAAACTTGTAGACTAGCAAGTTTCCAGTAGATTGGTCAGATGGATTTCTCACGCACAACACATGCCCATTTGCTCATTTGCTGACACACAACCCGGCCATAGCGTGGGTATAAATGGGTATGTAAGTGTCATTACAAAGATTAGACACATGTATGTTACAAGGGAAACTACAGGAAAGGTTAGTGAATACGCACCATCATTACAGAAATACAGTGCTTGAAACAGGGACGTGGATGGAGGGGCAAGTGGCGAGAATGTTGATATTTCACACTTGCACGGTACGCGCCCGTACGATGAACCTAATAAGGCCACGACGCCCGTATTTCATGGCAATTGCTTATTCTGTCACGCCCTGACGCGCTCTACTTGGCCACAAGCGCCTTCACTACCCTTGCTTTCCTGTTGCTATTCTCTGAACCAAGATTGCAGCATTCAGGTACTTGCATATAGTAATAGTAGGCGAAGAAGTAGCGAGAACGAGTACTAGAACAACTTGAGACCACGAGATTACTTGATAACTTGATCTACGACCAGTCAGACGGATTGACTTTCACCAAGGATCTAAGGGATAGACACGAAAGTATTGAACTTGAAGGGTTTGAAGCCCGACTCGACAAAGGAAACTTCTCATATACTTGGCATTTGAACAACAATTGCCTTTGACCCTTGCTTCTTCTCTTCTTTTTTTTTTTTGACTGCCTGTAGACCAAGCCAACATTCCCGGAACGTTTACCAACGAGGCGGTTCACCCGACGCAGCAGCAGCACCGGAAGGCGCATCATATTCACGAGCACGGGATGGGCTGCTGCCACGAGGAGGACTCCTTGAGTAGCTCCTACGACGCCTGTAATCAGGGGAGTAGCGCCTGGCGGGAGGGCTACGGCGATCGCGCCAGTCCCTGTTGTCACGGCCGTAGGGGTCACGCTCCCTATCACGGTCACGGCGGTTGTCGCGGTCACGGAAGGAGGAATCACGGGGTTCCCCTCCCCTGTCCCGTCCACCGTAATAGGAATCGCGGTATGACCGGCGATGACCCATGTATTCCCCAGGAGTAGGAGCATGAGGGCGATCGGTGACGGAGTAATCAACTCGAATGCGACGTCCATTTAATTCCTAAAGGGGAATGTCAGAATTTTTTTCATCATATCTTGCAAAAACTGCACTTACAACTCCATTGAGCTCTTGAATGCATCTAGTGGCTTCCTCTACGGTTGCCATTCTGATGAAGCCGAACCCACGAGAGCGGTCAGACTGTGACAGATTTTTATTATGCAATATAGAATTTTGAAACATACATACACCCACCCTCTGGTCATATACTATAGTGACCTTTTCGACCCTCCCATAACGACTGAATTCTTCATCCAAATCACGTTCTTGAGTACGGATGCTGAGCCCGAAGACGCCCAACACATTAGAGGGATTTGGCGCCTTCTTTGATTGGTAAGCAACACGAGTTTAGCGCAGACAAACAAAAGAACACGTTTAACGCACTATTGGAGCATGAGGTGGGCGCCTCGGGGCAGGCGAACGCCTGTTACGATAGGGAGGAGGGCTTCTGAAGCCTCCATTGCTACGGCCAGCAGGACTGCGGGAGCGAGTGCGACCCCTAGGAGGGGCATCCCGCTCAGCTGGGGGGGGGGCCTGCGGCGCAGCTGCGTATGCGTCGGAGTAAGGATCAACCGCAGAGGCAGTGTTAGGTTCGCCGTACTGGAAGGAGGAGGTATCAGTCAGCTTGAACAATGGGCAACACAGAAGTAAAGCAATAGACAACGACTTTTTCACCCACCATCCTGATGGTTCGACGTTCAATTTGCTGTTTGTGTTCCCCTGTTTGCGACTCTCCCTTTTCTATCCATCCCACGCACAGCAAATGCCCATTCAGACGGAGATTGAATCCTAATCCGAGACTACACAGTTCATCAAGCCCCCCTGAGTGTGCATCAACAGATCCAAACACACTCAAGACCAAGATGGTGAGCTCGTCGTCGACGGTGGCGGCGTTTCTACTTCTTACAATGCATATAGGGTATCGACATTGCCCGCCACCACGTCAAGAAGGGGAACCGAACGGCCCCAAAGAGTGAGGACCCCTACCTTCTCCTCCTCGTCAAAGTGTGTATCGCTACCAACGCCAATCTATGCTGGTCTGACCTACCATCAGCTCTATCGGTTCCTAGCCCGTCGTACGGACTCGAACTTCAACAAGGTGACTATCTGCCCAATTTCAGTATCAAATGATGCAATTTACCCCCGAAAAAGGTCATCCTCCACCGCCTCTTCCTCTCAAAAGTCAACCGCCCTCCTCTTTCCCTTTCTCGCATAATAAAAGAAACTGCCAACACACCCGAACGCGACTCTAAAATCATTGTCCAAGTCGGCACAGTGACAGACGACGTCCGCCTCACTCAAGTTCCTAAATTCACCATCGCTGCACTCCGGTTTACGCGTAGTGCCAAGGAACGAATTATCGCTGCCGGCGGCGAGGCTATCACCCTTGACCAGCTCGCCCTCCGTGCACCGACAGGTTCAAACACAGTGTTGCTCCGTGGCGTCAGAACATCACGCGAGGCATTCAAGCATTTTGGTATGGGTCCTCACAAGCACAAGAAACCATATACTACCTCCAAGGGTCGCAAGGTAACTGTTCATCCCTCCGATTTTTTTTGTCGTAAATGCTGATGTACCCGATTAGTTCGAGCAAGGTCGTGGTCGGAGAAAGTCGCGGGGCTTCAAAGTATAAACACCACCGAAAATGCTTGTGGAAGTTTGGAGCATATCACAGGCTTTTTATCTGGCAAAGATTGGTGGTACGCTGGATGTTATCCTTATGCCTTACGGGTGCCCTGGTTCCCATGTTGTATGCGCTGTATTTCCACATGCTTTATTATATAACGCCATCAAAGAAATAATCTCCATCCATGAATTGTGAGCATCGTAATCAAGTATCGTTTATATAATAAGTATATGGTATGTACTGGATATTCGCGAGATGTGGATAGATTATGTAGCTGTTTTGGTATTTCCACTAGGGGCACGACTTTATTCAATGGCAGCGCATTCTAACTTGGAGTTGTTGTTCCAGATACGGATCCGTTAGCCTTTGCTACTGGCTTTCCTGGCGGTACGATACCCTTCTCCTTCTGAAGAGTTCTGAAGTACTTGATGCCTCCTCCGTAGAAGAAAGCAAGCGCTCCGAAGATGATGACATTACCATACCATCCAAGAAGGGACCAAACGGTGAGAGAATCTTTCACAGAAAGAAGCATGAACGGCGCAGCAGCGTAGTTGACGATCAATATGGAAAGGAAGATTCCGCCAAGGTCATACAGCTGCTTGAGAGGCGAGGGCTGTTGGCCAGCCTCAGGAAGGAGCAAGGGACGTATGTTGGCCCGAGCCATTCGTGCAACAGTAGTGATGAATCCACCAAAGAGGAATGTCAGATAATAACCAGGGGCAATACCGTGCTATATTTCGTTGAGCATGATATTTTGCACGTAGCCTCTGAGAAGGGACTCACCCAGAAAGCACTCGTAAAGAATGTAATCATACTACTCATGTTGCCTGGTTTCTTACCTTTGGGTGTGACACGCTTGTACACGCACTCGCGAAGCCAGATGTTCGTCTTCATATTCCACGAGTCCAAAAGGACCTTAAAATTGGGTGCAAACTCGATCTGCGTAACTCTAACGTTGGCCGCGCCATCCCAAGTTGACTCGCCATCCGATCCAAACCCGGTGAAACCAAGACCAGTCACAATACTTGCACCCTAACCGCCAATTGAATGTCATTTCATGTGCAAACGGGCTTCTCACGTACCTCAGTCAGTGTCCAAATAGCATAATACTTTGACCGCTCCAAGGTCCCATAAATCTGGAAGGCGGCAATCCGGTGAAGAAGCGGCAGGCTCGCGAACCATGGCGTCAGGGCAGTGGAAAAGTTGTGCGATCCGCCAAATACAACAAATATCCCCAAGAAAATAAGGCCTATAAACATCTTCCGATACGCAACCCTTTTCCTTCCATTTGGAATGAGACGGCTGGCTTTGGCTTTGTCATCTTTCTCTAGCTTCCTGAACACCGTTTCGCCAACCAGGTCATTATATTCCTGATAATCTAGATAAGGGCCGACAAGGATGCCGGGGAAGTAGAATCTAGGGTCAAGAGTCGATACTTTATTAGCTATTCAGTCGACGCCAGAACGCACGCATATCCCAAGAAGGCCAGTAAGGACGGAAAGTCTGCAATACGTTTTGAGAGTTGCCATTTGTCTAAATCCTTCAAGTGGGACATTAGTCATTATTATGTTCGGCTGAGAGCTGCATACCTCCGTCAGCCGGCGACCATCCCACACGTTCCAAGCAAAAGTCGTGAGCTTCATCGTCAAGACCATCTGAGGGCCAGTAATATCCATAGTCTCATATCCAAATCCATAAATAGCACGAATGATATGGCTAGATTACCGCCCGTCAGCACGCGAAGCACACGTGTGAGGTAAATACATACTTGATAGTCAAATGACCCATAACAAACCTATCGACGCGTCCATAGGTTTACTTTTAGATAGAAAAGGTCCAACTCACGCAAAAACGACCCAGGGCATCCTCGCACTACGGTCATACTTGGCAATGAAGTACGTGCCCATAATGCTGCCTAGTAACTGGAAGAACGCTCCATACAGGCGCAAGGTGGAGAAGAAAAAGACAGCAATGACGATACTGAACAGATGCCGAAGCGCCGGCTTTGAGGAAGGCACACGAATAAAGACACTTCCGAGTGGGTATGCAACAAGTAAACAGAATATGAGCTATCAATACGAGCAAGTTGTGATTGAAGGGGGGGTTATTGGATTTGAGGAGGGCAATAGGACATCAGTTTAGGCACTGCGAGTACCCAAAAGGTCAACATACCTTAATCTGGTCTACACTCGCCCCCAAGGCCCCAGCCAGTGGTTCAAACAATGTATCCATCTCCGATCCCTACGTCTGGAGGAACACGTCAGTACACCTAGCCTGAATGCCAGCTAACGAGAATTTTGCGTCTTAAGACGACTCGATTCGTTCTGGCAAGGAGGGATATACCCACCTTGACTGACGTGGCCAAAGATAAAATTGAAGGGGAAGAAAAAGACGAAGGAAGGCGAGCTAAATAGTACGATTCTTCACTCCGATCAATGCACCATCACGGCACTTTAGTTGAACCTGACCTAAATGTATATGCGACTTTTCCACAGCCCACAACATATGTAAGGCCTTATTTATTTAAAAGACTTGCGACTCAGGAAGAGGGTACGCTGGAAACGAGCGGATTTCATACTAGATACCAAATATACTAAGTAAAAAAAGGACCATCGAGCGTCCATGAGAAAAAACAGTGCAGACAAACATTTTGTTTTTTTTTTCTTTTTGGGATTTTTACGACTACAGAAGCTAGCTATTACTCCAATTTAGACTTGATAATTACCGGTGTTCATCGGAGCTTGACCTTGCACCTGGTAAGGCGTTGAATAGCCCTGCTGGGGAGGCGAAGTGTAGCCTTGCTGTGGAGTGCCATAGTCAGTGCTGGGGGCGTAGCTCATCTGTTGAGGAGGCATCTGCTGCGGCACGTGCTGTTGTGAAGAGTACATCTGCTGTTGTTGAGGAGGCATCATGCCAGATTCCATCATGGGGGCTTGACGTGCAGCAGGGGGGGCGAAGAGATCAACTTCGTTGACAGACTTGAACCACACGGAGTTGCCACGCGTTTGTTGTATAATGGCCAAGACGACCGTGAGAGCGACATATCCCATCACTATGTGCACTCGTGTTGAGACAGCGGCGGGTTAGTTATTAATAAATATCTGCTTACGGAAAATCCAGTTCAGCCATGCGAAAGCCTGAAGGGCCGGGAATTCCTGGCAATCGATGGTCTTACCAAGAACCTCTAAAGAAAAGGGTTAAACAATAGGACAAGTGCAGTTATAGTGATCCGCCCACCAAATTTATAGTTGCAGCCGGCAGAGACGAATATAGTGGCGTTTGCTGTGTCTGCTGCAGTTGCAAGCCACAGAACCCATAAAAGACCTATAAATTTATGAAGCTCATCAGCATGGAGCAGCGTCCAATGAGGAATTCCGTACTAAACCATGCCGACTCGACAAGAATATAATTGGGAAGTGCACCCTTGCGAAGGAGACTGAGGATAATCCTGGGAAGCCACTTATCAGATAAGGTTCATCCAAGACGACTGTTGCTGCGAAACATACAGAGCGAGAAGGGTGACTATGCTCAAGACGGCAGTGGCAACACCTAGAGCATCAAAAGTAAAGTAGGAACCAATGGCGGCTGCGGTCACGTTAATGCTGTGGGCTGCGAGACCCAGCACAACGATAGAGAACAGAGTCACCACCGCTAAATTTCACATCAATTAGAACAGGACAGAGGGAACAAAGCAGGGCACGACTTGCCTAATAGCGCCAAGCGGATAACAGCGACAATAGACAGCGTCATTTGTGGGGAGTAAAGGGAAGGATGACCTGAGAGCCTCGGAAGGGAAAAGAGGCGACATTTATTTCCAGTTCGTTGGCTATTATATCCAGGGGCCAGCCGATCAGGGATGTATCTAGGGGCCGTAATACATCCTGATGGGATGTACACCAACTATCCTGGAAAGTCTTGGCTCTCCTGTCCCATTGCTATTCTAGCCCTACTCCTAAACAAAAAAATAACACAAGTTCACCATCAACATGTTTGAATCTCATCGAATGAAGAAAAGCGTACCATTCCACAAACATGGGAGGGAACTGATACACATCTTGTTCTTGGGACAATGGACCCTAGGAGGGTAAAGCACTTTAGACGTTAGCAGCTGTGGTGAGTGAGTTAGCTCCGAAAGGGTAGAGTAGGGTGCTTTTTATGGAATAATGGATCATACCTTTCTTTTTTGATTCCGAAATACTCTATTGGGGTTTTTACAGTGACTACAGTGTAAAAAGGGAACAAACTTAACCTAAACCATGTAAATGTGGCTTTATAAGTAGAGAAGGCAAAATGGGAGTGAATAAAACAGTAAGAAAAGACATTCCCTTTGTTGTCTCCTTTATATTGCATCTGGTGTATTGTAAAACACACCAGATGGCAGATTTTTGTTGGGAAACTTCACTATATACTTCATCAAGTCCCTGGAATTACAAATATCATAGAAGATAAATGTCTGACACATTGTCTACTAGCTATATGCAGGTGATTCCAGGGGAAAAAAGGTCATACCCCTGGGTCCCTTACCCCTACAGCTAGTGTGTTATGACCCAGC
>JNHY02000331.1:0-13252 GCA_001691755.2 Amanita polypyramis BW_CC | reverse complement strand
CACTGTAGAATCCTCACAATTTTTCACAGCCACTGCAGAGTCCCAGCCTTGGACTGGCTGTACATACTGCCTTCAAAACACCCTCTCCCAACGGAGATCCCTTGAGTTTTACACAGGATGAGGATGGGTACATCAACACAGCTCGGAGCGAGGCCAACACCTCAATTCCAGGCAGACAACAGACCGAAAAACATGCATATTCGAAGCTCAGAATACATCGTACACTGTAACACAGCCATTTTGAGAAAACACGTAAAAGACATTCAGCATAATTCCTGCTTCCACAAGATCCTACGTTTTCTGTCCCTTCCCCAGTTAATTGAATTTGTTCCCGAGACAAAGTCTGCGTCATGACCACATTAGGGTTATTGTTGCTATAAACTTCTATTACTCACCTTTTCCGATCCATTCCACCCTGACCGTGTGCTTTCCAGACGGAACTTTGACTGATCCGCTACTCCATCCGCCATTCACACATCTGTTCGCTTCAGTTCCACAATTCTCCGAAGAAACATCAAAGTTACTCGACACCCTCTTCACACGTCCGTCGACGATCACGCGGAAACGCATGTCCCGCTCATCTGCATCGACAAAACTTACCCATCGTGGCCTAGGGTGCGAAAGCGTGTTGATAAACGGTAAGGTTTGGTTGTCCGGACCTGGGAGTAACGTGTACACCTCCCACGGACGGTAATGGCGAGGGTACAAGCAGGTGCGCCTCGTAATGGACCGACCAATAGCTAGAGAATATGAACAGGTATTCAGAGATCTTGTCCGTTTATCGCTTACCAAATATAGCCCAATAGACTATTGTGATTGCGAGGATAATCAGGAAAACGTCACAGCTATGACGAAGAACGTGTGGCGTTGAGGAACGTGGCCTTTTGACCTTTTTCGGCTTGGGAGGTTTAGGCCTGATGGAATAATTAAAATTGAATAACATGTCTTTTACAGCAGAATCCCCTTACTTCCTGTACTGTCGTACACAAAGTAATTCAGCCGCAGGCAGGACAAAAGATGAGGTTTGACTTACAGAAATCAAAGCAGAGTGAATTCCAGCCTTGCGTTCGAGTCGAATGTCTTTCAAGCGGAATATTGCCTTGAATACCTATAGAAAATATGGTGTCCAGAAATTTTCCAATAATGAATCAAAATGAGAATTACTTCTGGCATTGTCTGGGGAATAAATTGCTCGTCAAGGAACTTAAATAACCCTGGCCCATGGTAGATCTTCGTGTTCCTGTTTGGATCGATATCCGTAGGCTGGAAATACAGTTTCAATGATGGTGTACATTTATCATAGGTAACTTTCCTTACCTGGTCCTCGCGTGCTTTCACCCAGTCCAAAATAATTTTTTCACCTGCTGTTAACGAAAGTTCTTGGAGTCCCTCTCCTGTTAGCACCCTATCGGCCACAACATTGCGAGAGATTGAGCCGATATACGGATCCAGACCTTGTTTGCATCCTCAGTATCGAAATTTTACCCTTAGAACAAAGACTCTCACGATGGGACTCGCGTATATATCCCATGACCGTATTGTTCACCTCAGGGCCTTGCGTTGCTAAGTCATGTAACACTTGCCTCTCTGAGATACGCCTATCGTCGAGATAAAATCTAACAGCCGTGGAAATGACTGCATCACGTAAAGTAAATGTGGCAAGCTGATATTATTATTTACTCACCCTGCGAAAACGTTATAGAGCTCAATACAGCCAGTTCAAGATCGTCCGCGCCAAGTTCCCTTTTGTCCACCCCAGAGATAACAAGACGTGCGAGGAACTCCTCGGCGCTGCTGTGCTCCGGAGGCTCACCCCCGAATAGCTCCAAGAGTAGCTCTGCAGTCTGAGCTGCCGTGCTCTGCAGCCACGGAATAAGTAAGTAATAAGGGAGGACAGCTACAAAATCATACTTTGGAGTCCGGGTCTGCCTCTGCTAGACCTTCATTGTATACGATGTCGTTTATAAGTGTCTTTGCAGCTTTGGTGCCACGGGCCAGAAGCGCGACGTGGTCTTGGGCTTCCACATTCCCTAAAACCCAGCTAAATGACATGTAAAAATCCAGAGCGTCCGAGAGAGAAAGCTCAGCTTACTAGCTCAAATCCAGTAACATACCGTAAAGTTCCTTTTCGGTGTACCCAGATGGCGTATTCAATGGCACGCCGCACTGTATTAGAAACTAGTTAAGGAAGGTGCGAACAGAGAAATAATCGAGAACAGACGATTTGTTCTGCTGCCCAAGCTACTGAGACATCATTGATAACATCCCGGATAATATCGAGCTGACATCTCGTGTCGTCGATTCTTCGGAGGACGGTACATAAGTAAGAGATACACAAAACGGGTAATCTGTGCCCACCTGGATGTACTCTTCTTTATATACTCTTCCGTCTTTCGTTTGAAGAACTCGCCGAATCTCCCTAATGCTCCGCAGTCCGGTATTAATGACTTCAATATCTATGATACACTCGTCAAAAAACAAGTCATCTCGGGGGGAGAGAGAGGGTGGCATACATGAAATTCATCACGATCATGGCTGAAGCCGGAGCGTCATTCAATTATGAAAAATGATGCAATAGTTGGACAGAACTCACGTCTGTTTATCATCGAAAGTGACCAAGTGACTGTATGCCATAACACCAATCAGTATCAGAATGAGTTTGCAATTGGTTCACAAAAAATCTTACCCATAACCGCCCGTAATCTTGTATAGGCCATCCACATGTGGTGGGGGGTAATTTTCAGGGTCACCAAGTATAGAAATAATCTGGTCTGCATTGTCTATAATTTTGACGGGAGTGGTCACGGGCCGACTGAAGTCATAGTTAAATCCTGCAGGCTCAATGCCTGCCAGATGCTCTCGCATCTTAGACGGAATCGTGAGAGGGAAGAGCCCATAAACGTTATTGTGCGGATAACTGTTAGGGAGATTGCGAGATAACACTAAAGAAAATAATATAAATTAAGTAATCACTGTAAGTAACTCCACTTACACTTTGGAAGAAATGCGCCAAACGCCCCATTATTGGAATCCGGGCGTAGTTCCTTGTAGCCCCAGTCCGTTAAGACCTCCTCTGGTGATACGAGTTAGGAGAATGCGCTGGCTAGAGGAGGCACCCACGTGTGAAGTCCTGAGTAAACATGGGGTCACTGCGAATTAGCTTCACCTGTCGCATACCCAGTTTAAGAAGAAATCAAAGCTGTAGAGTATGAAAACGAACGATGTCAACAATGAGAGCTTGCGTCTGTAAGAAAAACTAAGTAAACATAGTCGAAAATCGTGAAAACATGATGTTACCGTTGTTTCCCCTAGACAGAAGCCGGGCCCAGTCAAAGTCTTCTCCCCACGAAGACCAGTCTAAATTGCATATATAAGGACCCTGACAGTACACCCAGTTGAAGGACGTACATAAAGTTCCAGTTTGTCGATGTTACCGTACGCTGCCTGTGCTGCCCTTGCAACTTCGGGTATCGAGGACCATTCATTGAAGTCACGGTACGCTGTGTTAGGCTTGCATCAGAATCCGGATATACTCAGATATGCGATTTAAGTGTTACCAGGCAGACCAAGTAGCTTTCGGAATTCGTTGAACGAGCAAACTTGCCAGTCGCGCGCCTGCTTCAGTGTCGCTAGTTCGAAAACTCTCATGTTGACCGGTGTGTTGCGAACACCGGGAGCAAACGCAATGGATTCCGTAGCGTTGAGCAAGATATTTGCGAGATCAGCATCTTCGAAACGATCTGTCTCTTCATTGCGTTCTAGCCTGGATGCGTAGATCTGGTTAGTACCCGTCCATTTGTCTTAAACGTAACGTACCCAACACATGCGCGGCGTCCCCTGTTTGTGACAGCGTTGCTTGCGTATGTTTCATAGAAGACTTTAAGTTGTTCCGGATTAACCTGTTGTATAGATGATGAGTGCCGTATTAACAGCCTAGCCAAATAAGACTACATTATCACCAGCATTCCCAAACTCCTCCTCCATGGCATTGCTTATGTAATCCACATCACCATTGGATACCGAACCGGACCACTGTAAAATTGGTTGGCAAATACAGAATGAGTTACAGAGAAACGATACGCACGTTGTGAGCGAGGCTAAACTCTACACTGACATGATGAGTTTCAAGTTCCTCTGGTTTGACGCCCTGTTATAAGTCATACATCCTTTAAAAGTCCATCTCATATATGAGAGACGCATCACCAACACTAAGCAAGTCAATCGCAGGATTACTTTCGTGGCTCCCAAGACCGAGCAAGCCTTTCAAGAAGTCATTAACGACAATGTTGCGGAATAACCCGCAGTTGATCTGCAGTCTATTCGTCGGAGCGTGTAAGGGCAACATCATATCGGTACGTACGCGACGGGCAAGCAGGAAAATATCGCGATCCTGATTTTCCAAGGCCTCTTCGTCACCCTCAAGGGTGGCCGGATCGACCCAACTCCCTTCTTCGTTCTCTTGAAAGATACGCCGTGCGATGTGCTAAGTCCATGTCAGAAAAGAATGGAAAAGTGACGTGGACAGTTCCACTGACATTATGATTCCTATTGAACAAAATCAAAAGAACGGACACAGCCGGGGGCAAGAAATGAAGCCGTTCTCCAGTTTCAAAGAAGGCGTCGGGTAAAAGCTGTCCAAAACCGTCATCATAAGCCCGAATTTCTTTGCTATCCTCCTCGGTGAAACCATAGAGGGGTGTTAGATCTAGGAGCCCCGTCGAATGGTTGTGTCCTGCTTTTTCAATATCTATATAGGAAATGCAAAGCTAAAAAGCACACGAATAACTAGTTTCCCAAATTCTGGCAGAGGGCCAACGTGACGTACCGAAACCAGGCTCCCAAGAGCGGACAACATGCTGGAAATTCCGGCCGGGTGATTTGTCCTCTATCACCAGGTAACAGTAAGTTGACGGGAATTGTCATATGGTTAAATACGTGCATTTGAACTGCTGAAAACATCTGCAAAAACTCTGTTGATATCCGGGAGGCCCACATTGGGCTGCTGGACAAATCGCACATATGGACTTCCTAAGTCATCTTCATCACTCTCGGCGAAAAGCTCTATCGGCGTAACATCCCGCAGCCCGCGATGTACTGTTAGTATGAAGATAAGACTAGTAGATAAAGATTTTCAATGTAACAAACAAATTGAAAAGGATTCATCTTCGACTCTTGCTTTCACAGGTGAGGTAGGCTTGAGGACAGAAATCGCAACATTGCATCGGCGAAACTGAGATGGATTCCGTGAGGATCGTACAACACAACTGGAATCTTAAACCACTACTGACCGATATCAATCTTTCGGAAACACTTGAACTTTCAGTTAAGCCCAGAAATTGGTCCTGATTCGAGTTATGTCAAGACTGTCAAAGACCAATTAAATTGAGGATGAACATACGATAGCTTGCTGATCTACCCGTGGCTCAGGAGCTACAACTTCCGGGGCCTTTTCGCGGCCCAGGAACTTGCGAAGGAGACGAATAAGATAACCCATTGCGCTGCCCAACTGAAGTCAGTCGTGGTTAGCGAGAGAGAGAGTAGGGGGTCGTGGAAATAGATGGAAAGCCCGTATTTCTGTTGAAGGTACTGTACAAGGTATGGTCTCGTGTAAAAGGATGACACCCTGTTTGGCTAAAGTGTCAGATGGCTCGCCGCAAGGCCGGACGTGTAAAAGAACAGTTGACGATAGATTCATCAAGGAGATGTTGCCGAAGTCGTCTTGATCTTTAAGATTGCAAACCAGATATAGGAAACGGCAAACGGTTAATAACTGCCGCAAGGCTGGGAGTAGCATAGGATTGACCTCCGGATTCACATTGTGAGGGTAATAGCACATTTTAGGAGGGGACGGGATCAGACGGGCAATCCCAAGATTGTTAATATACTTTAACGCACCTGTACCTGTGCTTCGAACCCAAATAGGATACGAAGAGCAGGGAATCACGCGATTGCTATTCTTGGTACTCACCTCGTGAGAAATCCTTTGCTTCCATGCTTTCCAAATTTGAATGTATGCTGATGAGAACATCGATAGGGGACGGACCCGATACGGTTGTGGCGACGGAGATATCACATTTAGGATATGTAGTGACAACTTAAAATGTTAAACGACACATTGCAGGATTCGACTCCGATAGCGCGGACCGGCAGGCAAATTCTAAAACTGGACCCATAATTATTACGAGCATCATGGACCCCGTAAATTGCAAGCATCACACTTTGACATTTTCAATCTCTCATGCTGGACACGCACCTGAATACCTTAATGTGTTTATCACTGCGAAAATTCTCGTGAAATCGCTGACTTGCCCAAAAGATACATTACCGCGGCTGTCGTCATGCGCGAAACTGAAAAACCAGACGATGAGTATCTCCTACTTGTTTCGTGAAAAAACCTTTTTCCCATTCTTTCCAATATCTTAAACACAAATTTTTGAAATCCGTACGCCGATAAGAATATGCACCTGTCTATCGATAACGGACGGATCCGACAGGGTTATGGTGATGAGTATATCATATGTATTGGTAATCGCGAATGTTCTTGAACTCCGAACTTGACAGGTATCGCAAAGATAATATTTCGGCGGCGCAAAGATTGTTACATCTAGAAAACGGAAACGTCTGATAGAAGTGTGTCTACGAAATGGAGTAAGTCGTGGGTCACTAGTCACTAGTGAGATAACGTACAACTTACGCTAGAATTATGGTAAGGTGGAGATCACCATTTTCAGACTAGATCTAATTCGCACAGAAGGTGATGACAATGTGCACTCTGGTCCTCGCAGCTGCAAGTATCAAGCTTCGACAGATAATCAATTGCATCATATTAAAAGGTACATGTTGTTTGGGTGGCGTGCGGTGGGACGTGGTGGTAGAGTACGTTCTCTCCGGATTTATGGTTGGAAGCTTCATCCATGGTAA
The DNA here is from genome assembly GCA_001691755.2 of Amanita polypyramis BW_CC. NCBI lineage: Eukaryota > Fungi > Basidiomycota > Agaricomycetes > Agaricales > Amanitaceae > Amanita > Amanita polypyramis. The sequence continues at coordinate 6,331 of JNHY02000331.1, read as the reverse complement.
GGGGTGTTTAAAAATGCCATTTCCACTGCGTCTCTCATGTTTGATATGTAGCAGTATCAAACCGGCACCGATGGCATCGCTTCATCGATACCATCTAGGAGCGCTGAAGAACACTACCTTGCGCGAACACGTTCCAATCCTCCTGTCATGCGCTAAATCGAGAAGATGGCGATAACGGGTACCCCGAATCCCACAGTTACAAGCACGGCGCTTAGACAGACAAGCATTCAGAAATTGCGTGTTGGTCGGATGGGTTGTGCAATCGGAGTCCGTTTTCTGTAGAGTACTCGTCTTCCACAGAGGCTAAACAGAGTGAGCGAGTCAAGCTTGAGGCATCCCAAATATAGACAAATAACGACAAACCCACAACTCGCATAGAGTTGTATTTATTAATTTATTGCCGTTCAAACGTCGCGCGGCCCACAAATTCCAGACTTGAGCTTATTGCATTGAATTCGTGTGTATCTTTTGGGAACGGCGAGAACGGGTTTCGTCTATAGATATTTCGGTCAGAAAGTACATTGCCACGGGTTCCGAATCCCTTGTGATATCCGCACTACATAGCGCTAAGCGTCTATTCTGATAGAAAAATATGGGGGCAGCACTAATGGAGTTCAAAGGACCCCTCGGAATTAGACGTCTATGGGTGACCGCCGTCTTTGCCTTTATCTCCAGTAATATAAGATATATCTTCCTGAAGGAGCTGCATTGTAATCGGGGCTAAGTTCGCATTGTTCAGACAGCTAGACTGAGAATGGATAGAATACATACACGTAGAACAGGGTATTCCCCAACAAGGCGGAGCAACTTCCATGCCACCGCCGTTCATTGCACGGAGTTGATGATAAGATATGTCATTTTCATGCCCCGTGGGTACAATGACAGGGAATAGACCGATGATTCTGACCACATGAACATCACGAACGCAACTTCTGCCCGGGTGAGACCTGGAGGCATCACCCCGCTTCACGTCATTGAGGCACATAGTGCGAACGCTCTTACGGTAAATGCCAGGGAAAAGGGGTCCAAAGGTATGGGGCAAGGTGGGGATTTGCATACAGTTTCTCAGATTAGATCCACAATCCAGAATTGGCGATAACGAACATACCGGACCCCGCAACCCCCGAGCATGGCGCCTTGTCAGAAAATAAAGTGTTCAAGGCTACAAGTACAAATGACGTGAGATCGGAACAGATAGCCGAGTACGTACTACGTTCTACCTATCAGTGTTATTTCTAGTGTTTCCAACACGCATATTAATTACCCGATGCACTTAGGACGGTGGAGGCGTCGTAAATAACCATGGGGTGGCGATGTTTTCCGAGCTAAATAGTGAGCGATTTGCATAATATTGGTCGAGACTTGAGTTAAGAGTCTATGATTTGCGGTGACAGTGAGTACTGACTTTGGTTGGGTAAAATAAATAAATAAGGTTCTAGTTTTCTGTTGGACACCGTCGGAGGTGCGTCATCTGGTCGTGTCAGGTTTGTCCCCGGTGGAGTTTCCGTCCTGCTGTTATTTATGTGTCTTTACGATATCGCTATCTGCCTCGGGCCTAAACCAACCAAGTGGACAACTACCACGCTAAAATGTGGCTGAAAAAAGGCGGTCGGATTTGAGAACCGAAATTACCACCTAGTTTGGGCAGGAGTGACTCAAATCACACCACTTGAAGGACAAGCACCCCAATATCACGACATAGATTCCACACGAACAAGACTACATGTACATTACAAACTAACTAGTTCTTCTACTCTTCATCATACTGTCAGAATCAGATTAGTGTGTGCTGCTAACAAAAACAGGAGATCAACCGAACCGAAAGAATCATAGAAACAGGCCAGTCAGTGATAGTTCCGTCGGGCTTGATGTATTGATTCGTCTATTAAAATTCGTCAGTAATCACAAAAATTTCTCACCCCCGGAGAACGCACTTCTACGGCATTGATACTCTTTGTGATTCCAACAAGTCGACCTGCATCACCAGGAGCGCGTTGGACATTCTTCAGATTGTAAACGATCCTGAGGGTGTCCGAGATAACCTGCACCGCGAACGACACTCCGATGCACAAATGGAAGCCACCACCTTGTAGGCCTTTAGCTCAAATATCTCCTGCTTAAATCCAGTGCTACTTACCATTCAGCTGGTACAAATTCGGATCACGTGCAGGGTCGACTGTTTCAGGTTTGGAGAATACTTTCGGCTATGAAAGGTTTAGTCGTACTCGGCATGTGATATAATAGATAAATGATCTTACATCCAAGTGTGCTTTCTTGAAGCCTCCCCAAATACGTTCACCAGGCTTGACAGTAAAGTCTGTTCCAGGAATTGGTTCTTCCACCTTAGAGACTCGCCACAAGCCGGTGAACTAGTATCAGGCAGTTAGATCCATCAGACGTATCAATGACATGTATATGCCTGGGGGTTGAGCCCTAGTGATCGCAAATTAAGCTTGAGAATAATTAAAAGTACTCTAGACTTACTCATCGCTTCTCGGACAAATCCACGCGTCAGCTCGTTATGTTTGTCGTCGTTTATGTTCATTATAATCTTGACCTTTTCGAAATCTTCCTTTCTATCCAGGTAGAAGTCGATAACATTTATCGCAGCTGCATCATTATGATCAGAGTCAATGTTTCTATTGAGGAAATTGAACACACAGTGGGCCTGATTGACGGATGATCCATTAGCGAGACCGACAATGTTAGCAACCAGTTCGTTGACCGGACGATTTGTCGAGTCAAGCCTGGAGATGAATTTGAACCATTCCTTGTCATCGGGCGGATAGACGTAGTCCTCGACTTCTCTGACCCAGTCCTTCAAGATAGCCTGAAAAGAAATCAGTGTACAGTCATAGGAAAACTAGCAATACATACCAACTTATCGTTGGTCTTGTTGGCCTTGTCGCTCGCGTCGCTGTTGGTGGCCGAAGATGCAGCCTTCACACGGAGGACTGATTCCTTTACCGCTCCTTGTATCACCGCGCTCGCTACACCAGCCTTTTGAATCAGAGACCAGAATCGTTCATTGTCACCGAAACCAAGGAAAGAGGCACTGAAGATACAACGTCAACAGACTGCAATGAACAAAGATGTTTCTACTTGCGTAAACTTGCAGAAGGTTAGTGATACACATTAAAAGCCATGAGTAGAACACACCAGATCAGCAAACATGTCAAATATTTCGTTTACGGTAAATTGAGCTCGAGGATTATCTTTTGTCTTCAAGGGGATTCCACACTATGCAAAAGGGACCTTTAGGTCGGAAGTGTATTGGCAGGAAATACTTACTAGTATATCGGCAGCCCAGTGCGTATAGACCGTCTTAATAACGGAAACAATGTCGACGTACGCCTTGGAATCACCGGCCCTAATCACACATTTAACTGTCGCCACTTTGATGGGTGATATCACACATACTTCCAGCTCTGCGCTTTGATCTCCTTAATGGTTGTCTCGCGGAACCACTTGACATAGTCATTGAACAATTCAGTAGTGCCAAACGTAGCTTGCTTAGCCTGAGGAAGGAATCTAAGGACCAACTGCAATATGGCGACAATTTACTCACCAGTTTTTTGTCTTTGTCATGTCTATAAAGTCAGAGTTAGTGCGCTCTCAATTCATTCCGCCTAGTTATTACTTCTCTTTCTCGTCAAATGCTATCATGAAGCCATAACCACCCCCAAGACCACTAAGATTATAGCCCGAAACGAACTTTTCAGGATTCTTGAAAACAAAATCAATAGCCGTAAAGTTATCGATGAATTTGGGGATTGGTCCCGGCGTCGGACGAGCGAAACTATACGGCTTATCGGGCCTATCAAGCAGACCCTTTCTTTTGAGGGTATCCTTCATTTTCTGGGGAGTGAAGAAAGGGAAGATTCCTGATTACTTTTTAGAAAATGGACTATGAAAGGGAGCACGCATACCAACCATAAATGCTATTGAAAGGGTAATTACGAGGGAAGATGCGCGTGAGAAGTTTCGGCACTAAGATTACGGTTACGATAACTTCAAAGTTGATTTTACGTAGAACTTACGGTGACCATCGAAGCCTCCATTTTCAGGACGAGTAGTTGCATCTTGGTAGCCCCAGGAAGTCATAAATGCAGGACTGAAGCATGTGGAGAAAAATCTGTCTCCTCGAATTAAGCAAATGGCATCGCTCAGAACAGCTCTTGTCATCTATTCATATTAATCAGTATATGGCTTCTTCGGCTATGCACAATGACTACCGTATAACCACAGGAGAATCGCAATCCAGGGCTCAGTGGCATATACTGCTCGCACACAAGCCCAGTCTAGAAACACTGGTGAGCTCGCATCTTCTCAAAGAATCACTCAGTCCTACGTAAAGTTCGAGGTTATCGATATGATTGTATAGGTTTCGGGCAGCTTTCTAAAGGTGATTTCATTGAGAGACACCCTTGGTACTAGTGAGCCTGACGTACGGCAATCTCCGGGTCTGGATTCCATTCTTCAAAAGTGTCGAATTCTACGTGTACAGTCAATCAGAGGCCCCAGTAGGTGCGGGCATGTTGACACCTACGTTTGAGACCTAAGAATGCCCTGAATTCGTTCATCTAGGATGCCGAGTTAATTTCACGACGACATTTGGGCAATGTAAATTCACCGTGCACACTCCCCACCTCCTTGCTTGCGTGATGCCTAACATTTCTATCGGCCTCATTATTCCTGGAATTCCTCGGGCACGGTATTGACCAGCGGGCTCGTCCGTCGCGTCCTGTAGAATCTTTGCAATCTCATCTGTTGAAAACTTCCCATCGGCTCCACGTGCCAAACTGCAATGATCAGTAAGTTGGCTATCAGCCTACAGAACATTAGCTTTACCCCGAAAATGTGCGTTCATGTGGCTTCTTCTGGCTACTCTTCTGAAATTCTTGCACGATAGCAGGGACAAAGTCTTTCAACTCCATCTAAGAAGCAGTAATCAATGAAACCGTTTCATCGGTAAATAGAGATGCGTGCCTTTTCCACAGATTGGCCTTGGAAGGATTGAATTCCTGAGAAGAGGTTCTGGGTCCACAGTTCATCCGCCGCAGAGATAGTTGTATGCCACTGACGGAGGGCCGCGTCTGTCAATGTTATTTTCGGAATATTTCCACCAAACACGTACGTGATAGAGTATGTTGAATTCCACGCTGACATGGTTTCCTTGACCCCGGGCAACTGTCTTACCGTCACGGTATCGGATGGGCTGTTACGGTGGACGGAACGCATTTGATAAGAAAAGTTAAAGTATAGAAGGGGCCAAGTGCTTACATCAAATGGATCCATGCTCCACGCGTTTCCTTCACCTAATCCTAAAAACCCAGCGACGTAGTCGTTCACTGTCGGCGCAAATGAGTCTTATCGATACAACGGTCTGGGGCAGGTAACATGGGACACTGACTAATGATAGAGATGAAGTGTCCGCAGCTGAGGGTTAACCGCTGGATAAACTTCTTCGAGATAGAGTAAGGCTCTGCTTACTTGATAAGTCGAGCAGTCTCAAAAAGTTCGTCCTCCTGTGCCTTCAACTTTGCAGGATCCGTGGGTGGAGGATCGGTCCATCGCTTCTTCTCATTCAATTTGAGTATCATTTCCGCAATATAGTTGTGGTTCCGGTTGAACAACACCAACAAAGCACCACATGCGGGGGGCAGAAAGATAAGCCGTTCGTCGGAAAACGTATCAGGTCGGAGTAATCCACGACCGATTTTATTTGGGTCGCGGACGTTTTTGACCTCCTCCGCATCTGTGGAATTAGTTGATAAGAAACACTGGACCATTTTCAAGGAGGTTGCTTACTGTTTCCGTACAAGGGGCTCAGGTCGAAGTAGGAACTAGCGTCATTCTTCCAGTAATTGATAGGGTTGGTCTTGAAGAGACTGTGCGTGACTATGGAAGCAAACGCAAACACAAGAGATGAGCTTCCACCATGGTGGTTCACACGCTGATCAAAGAAATTAGCATAAATCTTCCACATGTACATAAGGTACTCACGTCGTTGGCTTTCAAAAGTGTATCAAAAACGAGACCAGGGTCAGGGAGCGCACTCGGATGAATGGGTTTCTTCGATTGTACATTTTTCGCGTAAGCTGTTCCTGAACGGCCCAAATCAGGTTCGTGCACGTTGTTCATTGAACCATCGGCTTGACGGAAAGCATATTTGGGATCGAGATATACRTCGGGAGGATGAGGTAGAGCATTGTAGAGYTGTCCAACCGCCTTGTCGGACAAAAATTTCTTCACTTTCGACTTTGGCGGGGCCACAGACATGATAGAGAGTAACTCTTCAAACTATTCTCTATCAGCAATAGTTACCCGC
>JNHY02000034.1:0-96477 GCA_001691755.2 Amanita polypyramis BW_CC | reverse complement strand
GGGCAGTAATCGAGGATATGTTTCCGCGATTGGATGGTTCGGTCGTCGCACTGACAGTGGATTCGTCGATTGAACCAGGGTCGGTGTGCGTAGTATCGGCCTGTCGGCCTCACATTTGCCGTGACATCCAGCCGTTTGGCTATCTCACTTCTCTGGATGTTTACTAGGCCCATTTAACTTCAAACTATCTTTAATCAAGTAATAAATAAGCTTAGGAAGTGTGGGGAGGCGGCACGAGGCAGGGAAGTAGGGGAATTTGAAAACTGCCGACTAGCCAAACCCGCCGAAACCATAACAAGGGATAGTATTATGTTAGATAATGACCTTGGTCGAAGACGTGTGCAATGGGATCATTGATATCATTTGATCTCCGACATGGCACCAATCAGCAGGCGTGACAGCTGCTTGTTTTCTGACCCCCCCTAGTATCAGGATTTATGAAGGAAAAAAGGGGCGTTCAATCTACTGAATAGAATGTATGTACAATATTTGAGGTAGTTTAATGGTAAAATAATCGGTGTCTGAACGAAGGGTCCGACTGATGTTCGGATTAAGCATAGTATAAGCAAGATACTATCTACATACATTCAAATGCAGATAATTATCTAAAACCAGGAACAAGACCCCAGCATACAGGGATGTATATCACGTTACTCATACGACGGTGGCATTATTGAAAATCAATAAATTGACGGTATCCTTAGGTAACTGAGTCAGTAAACCCTGTGATGCCAGTGCAGCAATGGCCTTCTTTAGTTGCAGTGGCGTCAAAACCTTAGGCTTGCCAGGTATCGGTGCCGTCAAAGCCTCTAGCAATCTAGGTGATGGCATATAATCGGATATCCAGGACGGAAGGGAAGCGTGGATCACGGTATAGATATCAAACGTTTGCTGAGAATCCAGGCTGAGAAGATTGGAGTCTTCATCAAATGTAGGATTAAATATCGGCGAGGGATAGACGGAAAGAAGATACGCCATCAGACCAGCCGTGTGGGGAGAAGCCATCGAAGTGCCTGACAGAGTAGCCGTGGCTGTAGGGCTTCCCTTGTACGTGGATACGATATTCAAACCTAAAAACGGAAACATTAGCGGATATAACATAAAAGTTCAAGAACATTTACCGGGCGCAAAAACATCAACGCAAGGTCCCCAGTTAGAAAAGTAGGCGCGCTCATCTCCGAGGGTAGAAGCACCAACTGTAATGGCATTCTTCGCCGCTGCAGGGGAATAGTTACAAGCATCCCTATTGTCATTACCTACTAGTCGTCAGCAAAGTAGCGAAACATCGACGTTAAATACCCACCAGCAGCGACAGCGAAGTGAAGTCCACCCTCGACAGCCTTATCAATAACTTTGTCAAGAGCGACAGATTTTGACCCTCCAAGACTCATATTTGCCACTGATCCCTTATGGTTGCTCTGAGCGGATGCATCCTTCACCTTTGCAGCCTGGGAGGCATACTCAACGCCCTTAATAACGTTTGACATTGAGCCACTGCCATCGGAGCCCAGAACTTTCACTGCATAGACATTCGCATTCTTCGCAACACCATACTTCTTTGAGGCAATAGTACCAGCGCAGTGAGTGCCATGACCATTGCCATCTATATCTCCATCATCTGGCACTGTGTGCGCCCACTTTGCTCGGCCCCCGAATTCGACGTGGTCGACGTTAATGCCAGTGTCAATAACATAAACGTCAACACCCTCTCCCGCAATGTTGTCATACAAGTATTTAGTAAACGTTCCAAATGTGAGCTTCGGTCGATGGCTGATACGAGCCAATCCCTAAAATTTGAATCCGTCAGTCGGATTTCGGATCTGATCAAATTGTATGACTCGCCCACGGGGCCCCCCTCTGAACAGTGGCATTCTGCGTCCTCACAATTTGGTCGCGCTCAACGAAATCAACCTCGGGCATGGCCCGAATTTGATCAACAACGCGCTCCGTGAACTTGCCAGCATAACCTGTTACAGGTCCATCGTACACATGCATAACTCCCGATTCCTCCTCCAGAAGTGGGTCTACCTGCTGCGCAGACTGCAGGAAATTGAGGTGATTATCTCTCAGCTGAGACGAAACGCCATCCTTAAACATAACAATGTAGGAATTGTCAATGGTGCCGTAGACGTGTTCAGATGCTACGAGTGGTGCAAGACGGAGAGAGGAATCATGGGAAGGCGCATAGAGAGGACTGGTAGAGAGGGGGGATGCATAGGCAGTTGTGAGGGAAACCGCGATGATGGACAACTGTAAGAGTAGCGACATGACGGGAGAGGATTGGAAGGTTTCTATCGCCTTGAATGCCTATTTCAACCTGTTGATGCCTGTTTGTCCACCCCACTCCCGCAGCAAGCCGTTATCGCAGAGTCATTTATTTACAGTGGCCGTGTGACCGTCTGAGAGTATGCCAACGGCAAAAATTTAAGTGTCCCAGTACTCAGAAGGGTACGTACCAGCGGCTCGTTCACCTTGTCGCCCTCATAGGTGTACCTATCGTTGAGTCCTTCGTTTCAACCTTTCCGCAGGAGATGTCATCTGCCGTGGGTGGAATCTGCAGAACTCGGAATATCAGGAGTCGGAGGGCTCAGAGCAAGGTCACGATATCTTCATCTTACCTTTCATACTCGTACTGGCCACAGGGAATGGAAGTTACTTAGATTGGGATTTTACATCGTCTCAATCCCAGACCCCTTGCAAGGACAAACGGCGGATTTAAGAGGATCCACCTTAGGCGAGTCGGGAAGGCTTCCGCCTGGAAAGGGGCGTTCACCACCACAGTAGGCAACATTCAGCCGGTATCATCCGACACTATTTATATCCTACACCGTATGGTCAACTAGATTTCCATCCGTTGGTCAGCGCCTTACACGCTGACATCTTATACCCGGCGTGCTGGATTTTTGTCCGAACCAAGAACACGACTCGCATGGTATTTCGTGTGATTTCTGGAGCCTCAGAGGTCGAGATGCCATCACATCATCGATCAATTGATCACCGATATCTCTGCACCTTCGCCTCGAGGACCAACATGTGACAGATATAAAAGAACAGCCAATTGCCAATGTCTCTGTGAGACTCTTATTTGGTTTATTCTAATCTAAGGGTATGGGCCTAACATTCAAATCCAAACTTCAGTCAAGAATACGGTCTTGCGACGATGCTGACACTAGTAATGCCGAACGCGGCAAGGGTTGGTCGATCTAATCTAAATATGTAACCGTTGACAGACACATCAATCGAATTCCTCGTCTGTGGGTTACTGATGCGTAGTATTTAATCGCCTCCGAATATTACTCACTGGAAGACAGAGCCTACGCCCTCAGCTACCCACCCATGCATGCCTTGTCAGCGGATATCTATTCTCTGACGTGCTCTTCGCTCGCCCTATCACTGGCTGTTCTTGCCATAGAGTATTATGACTTTTGGGGGCATGCCACCTTCTTCGTCGGGACCGCCGTGTCATCCATATCCATAGTCCTGCAATCTTCCACCCTGGTCTACCATTACACTTCCGGCGAGGATGCAGATAGAGGTCGAGACACGTTTGCAGCATCGTTACCCTTCGTCCTCATTGCATGGGCAATGGCTTACTTGTGGACATGTGCACTTGCAGCAATAACATTCTCGCACTTGCTTGGAATATCACAGCTGGCCTGTTACAGCCCTTGTTGGCTGAACGCTCAGGGAATTGAATTTGTCCTTATATTATGCGAAATTGCGAACACGCTGCTTATTGCAATATGGGCCATCCGGGAAAGGAGGACAAGATCCCATCGTGAGTCTCAACGGAAAGACTGTGATGTTCGCTGACTGATGTAATGTTAGGATATCTGTATCTCCGTGTCCCCTATCACCACTATGAAACCGAGAGCACGACGCCTAGTTCAACCAAAAAAATCATCGACGCAAGACAATTACGAGTCGAAAATGTAGTTTACCTCCTATCTTCATCATCATGATGTAGCACGCTTGTATTGTGGATATTACGCTGATGACCTGGACCAGCTTACGAACGAAACGAATGGAAATCTGTTAGGCACATACACGAGGACACCATTAGGCTGTGACGACTCGTGGAACGTGAGGACATTTACGACGGAACTACGTCTGACCTTCTTTGCATAAAAAAAAAAAACATCTCGATTGCCTTGAAAAGGATCTACTTTCACTATCTCCACCGGGGTATAAGTGTTACTGTACATGAGATTAACTACAGTACAGCCATCGCTTTTGTACCTACTTCCTGCCCATGGACCCCTTTTTTTTCTTCATCCACCCCTTTGTCTTTAAATTGCTTTTCGTACCCCATTCGTCATCACTCTGCGGCTGATTTTCTTTAAATATGGGCGTTAGGGAGTCATGTACTGTTGGTTTTGGATCATCATGCGAAGGTGTCTGGCCTACTACGTCCAAGGTAACAAGAGGGGACCCGGGCTCGATTGGCCTTTCTAGACTCTGCGTGAGATCGATTGGGAAAAAGTCTGAGCCAGAGGATGGTAGTTTTTCTGGAATAGCATCACTGCCATGCCCCTCCAGCAGCCCAGATTCGTTCGAGATTGTAGGAGAGGCAATAATCGGAGGTAGTGGCGGGCTTGGGTGAGCAGTGGTATCGAAGTAAGTTTCAACCTTCTTCAAGATGGCGGCGGTAGAAACTTTCACATTACTTTGTCCCCATAGTTCGTGGCGTACACGATAGATGTTGATAACATTTTTCATGCCAAGACGATCTCCTTCCTCCTCCGACAGAGGAATACTGCTTTGGCACAGAGCCAAGTAAGCAGGTAGGAGGAATTCAGAAATGCTATATTCATGACCGAGTACGACTCTGTCAACTGGGGACGCGAGGTTGTCGATCTCGCTAACGGCCCTTTTCCGGAGGGAATCGAAGCCCCATCTTGAAGCTAGCTTAAGGATCGTGGTCCAATCTTCCAGAGTTCTATTATCCTCGAACATCAATTCCCTGAGGAATGTCAAATTAGAAAAGACCAGACGACAATCAAGTTAGTAGTTGGTCACTCTCACGCGGGATAAAGGCATGCTAGTAGGCGATCGAAATCAGCCTGACTGACACCCCCAATACGATATGGCCTCTCGTTCGATAAGTTGTGTGCGTGTTTCTTCCCAGTGAAAGGAAATTTACTAGCATGTATTTTGAAAAGGTACATGTGGACCTGGTATTCCGTGTCGTCAATCTAGAAGATAATAGTCTTCAACCTAGATGATAATAAGTTGATAATGCTCACTTGTAACTTGAAGTTGCCGTCTTGGTAATAAAATCGTTCATGTCGAGTGAGAGTTAGAGATACCATGGGTGGCTGCGGTGGTGGTATCATAATTTGACTCGAAGTAGTACCGTTAGCACGTCCTTCTCACTGCAATTTGCGGCTCCTTCAGCGGATGATAATAAATAGAGTGGCATTCTCACCGTTTAGGTGTACCCCAGGCCGGCTTAAGCAGTGTCGGTTCACGCTGCGGTGTGCGGGAGATTCGAAGGGAACCCTGCAGGAGGATCTTGTTCTTCTGCTTCTCCACAGTAGAGTTAGAATATGGGGTTTATGCGGACACTATGGCCTATTTAGTAGGACTTCACACATTGCAAGGCGGAAGTAATCTTATCATTGGTAAGTGAAAATATTATACTACTGAGTCTTATACCGACATAGTTCACAGGGGGTAACAAAAGGTTCCAGATAGATTATATCCACAACGAAAAAAATATCAATTAGGTCGCTTTTTGTTTCTCACTTACAATGGAACTGGAGAATTGAAACAACCCGGTATCTCGCAGGCGCTCGAGTAGCACATCCCCAAAGGCAGTCATAGGTGTCAACACACCACCTTTCTGCGCCAAGGGAGGAAGTGTAGGAATGGCTGAATATATCGCCGAGGTCTCCGCAGAGTTGGCGGAAACAGGGGGCAAAAGCAGAGATAGGGCGCATTCGGATATCATAGCTAGTTGAACGTCAGTAAGGACTGGAGGATCGTCTAAAATAAGTGAACGCACCTGATGTTACCAGGTAGCCAGGGTCACCTTTTACCTTGATGACGGTCTTCACTTGTATGTGTGGGTGCGAAGCAGAGGTTGTAAGGTTGGTCGCAACGAGATAGCCGTTTTTCATATCTCTATCGTGCTATGGTTAATTTAAGCCATGTTCGATGTGATTAACAGGACGCAACTCGTCAGAAGGACCTTCACCAGGCTGCGGCAGGTACTTTTTGGCAAGCCAACGAATCTTTTACCCATGTGAGCAATATTTAATAACGTACCAACTATTCGACCTACGGGTGGTATGGAAAACAACAGGAAGATTGCAAGTGCAATTGAGCAAGAAAACAGCAATGCCTGCCAAACAGATTGCATCACGTGAAACTCATCGTATTTGAAAAGTAATCCGTATCGTTGTTTCTGTGCGATAGTTGCGGTGCCCTGAATTGGAGAGGGTCGCCTCAAATTTTCCTTCAGAGCCTGTGCTTCGAGTAGTCCAAATGTTCTTTGGACAATTGCCGAGTTGGTGCCACGCATCACGAAGTAAGCCCCGAAAAGAGGTTTCTCTCCTGGGACAGTAAGCTTGTACAAAGGTTTAAAGAAGGGTATTGCTGGGCCAGTTGCTTTTTAAATGCATTTGAGATTAAGTTCTGGGCGGAACTAATCATATGACACGTACCCGGGCTCAAGGAGTATGGTCGCATAGACTGTAGCAGTCGGTGCGGGTCGAAATCCTCCACAGTTGTGATGAGGCTATGTAAGGTTCCTCCAGATACATGGGTCTTAATCTTGAAAGCTGTGGTTGAGGTAGCGAGGGAGTCATCTCGTCCCATTTCAGCAAGCACAGATTTTAAGTTTTTGTTCGAGAGATAAGCAGACAGGTCGGATGGTATAGAGTCCATTCCGCACGAGGGGACGACGATAGCGCCCGTCTTCGTCGCATAGTAGTCTAACCTTTTGGGCATGTAAGTTATCAAAAGGGGTCGAAAGCACTCAATGAACGCACTCCATTATAATGTCTTTTATCCATGGTGTCTCTCCACTGAGGTCGACGTAGTGCACCGAATTGCGTACGCAGGCTCTGACAACTGGCGTTGCATAGCGGTGGTACGGGCCGACAGCGTTAATCACCACCCTTGCTGTTTTGACTACTCTTTCAATGTCCTCCACATTCGTAACATCGAGTTGGATGGCTCCGACGTCGGGAGGCAGTGCAAGTTCTTTGACAACTGTTTCCATCCTAAGTTTCGAACGGGCAGCAACGGCCCATGTGAACTGTCCTCGCTGTGGATGGGCAGTGAGATAGCGAGCAATCAAACGGCCGGTGAAGCCAGTGGCTCCAAGGACAATAATGTCAGGCATGGAAGTAAGACGGAGAGTTTATGCACATCATGATGCTTCCGCATTTAGCTACGTGTAGTCTACGTCCATCCGCACGCCCATGTTCTGCTTCACCTCCATCCCAAGTAGCTTTCTCTTGCCAGCCTTGGGGTTTGATTAGTATCACTTGTGCAGAAGGCGAAGGTCCGATACCTGCCTCAATACGTTCATGCTGCACTTTTCTTAACTCCAACAGCTGGTCTCTACTGAGGAAGCTTTCATGTTCCGCCGGTTTCCGCTTATGAGCACTGCTCAGAGTTTTCATATCTGCCCGTGGATCATACGCATCGTCAGAAGGAGGTAGAAATTCTCCCTGCTTGAGAGCATTCATGCGCCTTTCATATGCCGTCATGTCGTAATACTTTTCGTGAGGAAGCGTTGCTATAGTGTGTATACATATTCACTCCCTTTCCAGGTACAACCATGAATACGCACCCGTATTGTAGTCTTCGACGAATCGCGCGAACTCTTTCCTGCTTTGGTCTTTTGAAATTGTCTCCGGGTTTATTTTCCGCTCCTCAACAAGCCAAGTATGAAATTCTTGGGACTTTGTGAACATACTATACAAAAATATCAATCCTGAGTCCAGTCATGTGGGCTGCAAGTCTATAAACTCACTCGAGTTCAGAGATAATACCATATTTCCCCCAACTAGATGAGCTACTGCCATGTTTCTTCTGTAAGACACAATCGTTTCAGATTATCCCGTTCCGCACCCCAGAGTTAGACAACGTACCTTCTCCTTCTTCTCTTTCTTTCTCCTCTTTTCGTCTTTCTTCCTCTCCCTACTTCTACTACGACTTCTCCGCCTTTCTTTATCCTTCTTTCGTTTTTTCTTTTCATCACCGGAAGAACTCGACGCCGACCGGTCGCGTCTTTTCCTTTCTTTTCGGTCCCTTGACCTTGACCGCGAACGTGAATACGATCTTCGCCGTCTCCGCGTTACGCTTCTCGGACTGCGCCTGTCTCTTGGGCTTCTGCTGCGACTTCCTGCACATCCAGTTGACCCCGACCCAGGCCTCGCTGGCGACAAGGAGCGTGATCTTGAACGTCCCCTGTAATGTCGGTCCTTGTCATCATAATCTCGTCGACTGGTATATGTTTTTGTCCTCTCATGATCATCATCTCGTCTTCGGAAGGGCGACCTCGAACGTCGAGGCGAGTAATGCCTGTCATTACGCATGACCGCTGGGCAGGATGTTTGTTGTGCTGCGAAGTGCATTGCAAACAACAATAGACGTTGACGTCACTGATTGGACAGTCGAAGTGTAGGAGGTTAGAGGGCGCAATCGAAAACAAAAACGTATACAACATATAAAAGCACAGCTACCTGCGATCCAACTTCCTGTCACGCTTCAACGCCAACATGCGCATAAGTCTCCGCGTGTTTACGTTCATCGAGACTGGTCGACTCCTCTCCATTCACTTGCTATAGTTTGGCTATAACCACTCGAATTGGCACAACTATGAAAACGGCCCGTCGATAGTGAGTTACACATATATTCACGAATTGTGCTGATACCTATCTATGCTAGGAACAAGGCGAGCACCTATTCTGCTCGCGTGCCAAAGGTGTGTTTGTTCTGCAAGGTAGGTGCTGACATCATATAAGGTCCGTGCGTAGTGGTGGGAAAAGCTTGGAAAGGAAGTTTTTTTCGGCGTTGAATTAGTCGACCCGGTTTTCAGTTGCTGGCGTTTTGGTGGATTCGTCCTTCTTACATAGCGAGACATCTCCTATCTTTTCTTTCCTTCTTTCTGTGCGTGTCTTTTTTTTTTTATCACCACAACCCACACTCGTTTGCCCAGTCGACGTCTGTACGGCTGTACCTCCACTCCCTCCACTGAGCCTCGTTCTCTAACTCTCTTTTCTCCATACTCTTCGCCGTTGTCCTTCACATCCCTTTATTCTCATTAACCCCTCCCTTGTTGCTGCCTTCATGGACGACTCTCAGACTGCCTTCGCCACCCCATATTCGCCGTATTCGTTCGACATCGACATGATGAAGGTTAGTCTATCCCTACTTCTGCACCCCTTTCCTCGCGAGCTGAATCCTCGTATTTCAGCGTTCTATGGATCCCTCTGGTGGTCCTGATGCTAAAAAAGCACGATGGTCTCCAACGTCCTACCCGGGTCAAACGAGTGCAGGCTCTGCCGGTACTAACTCGTCTCGCGACGCGTTTGCAAATTATGGATATGGTCCTCAGGCAAGCATCGCTCAGTCTGCCTTTGCTAGCTCTCCTTCCACGACTAGCTTCACGAGTAGCCCACTTTACTCCACACCATCACTATCTATTAATACGCAAAGTAATGGTGCTCACATGTCTTCGCAACTCAGTCCAAATACGGCTGCAGTTGCTTTTGCTGCTCAACAACAACAGCAACAGCAACAGCAAACTCACGCTCAGCAAGGCAGTCCCAATGGTAACAACTATGGTGGATTTGGTTCTTACAATATGCTCGGTATGGGCATGCCAGGCATGAACATGCTCAGCACATTTCCATACAATGCGCAGATGGCCAACTTTGCCCAGGTAGCTAATAATCCTCTCCACAAGAAAACGTTTCTTCATTTAATAATAGGGTTACAACCAGCAACGGATGCCATCGCTTAACCTCAACATGCCAGCAGTTCAAGCAGCAGCGGCCTACTCCCCGGCAGCTCTATCCGTGGCCTTGTCAGGTGCGCCAGGTATGCCTAACAGAACCGTTTACGTGGGCAACCTTCCCGCGACGGCGTCTGTTGATGAACTTCTCAACCTTGTGCACTTTGGGCCCCTTGAATCTATACGTGTCCTTCCCGAGAAGTCTTGCGTTTTCCTTTCCTTCTTGGATGGTGGTACCGCTGCTGCGTTCCATGCAGATGCTACGATAAAGAAACTTTCTCTGCATGGGCAAGAACTTAAAATTGGCTGGGGAAAACCGTCGCCTGTTCCCACCCAAGTTGCTCTCGCCATCAGCCAGAGCAATGCTAGTCGGAACGTTTATCTGGGTGGATTGGACGAAAATATGACCGAAGAGCAGTTGAGGGATGATCTGAGCCGTTTTGGATTAATTGATCAGGTCAAGATCGTTCGCGACAAGAATATCGGTTTCGTGCACTTTTTGAGCATCGCAGTTGCTACAAAGGTAATTATATGCGCAATTTGACCATTTTGTAATACTCAAAGAGTACATTAGGTTGTCAACACCTTGCCAACTGAACCCGCATGGGCGGGCAAGAGAGTTAACTACGGCAAAGACCGATGCGCATACATTCCAAAGTCACAGCAGGTAGCTGCCCAGCAGGCTCAGGCCGCTGCCGCGCAGTCCCTTGTCGCACAATCGGCTGCAGCCGCACTATCTCCCCAGTCAGCTGCAGCGGCGTTCTCACCTTTTTCTCCGTACGCTACACCCTTCTCGCCTGTCGACGGGATAAGTGCCGGTGGAGTACCTGGCATGCAAGGGGTGAACCGTACCGTTTATCTAGGTAATATCCACCCAGAAACGACAACGGAGGATCTTTGTAATGCCATCCGCGGTGGAGTGCTCCAAAGTATCAGATATATGCAAGATAAGCACATTGCTGTAAGCCGCGAGTTTACTATCGCTAGTATTCGTGCTTAGTTGGTTTTGAGTTTGTTACCTTCATAGATCCTGCAGCAGCTTTCACATTTTTCCAGGTAGCAACGTATCAGGGTTTGACGCTAAACAACCGTCGTCTCAAAATAGGATGGGGAAAGAATTCAGGTCCCTTACAGCCGAGTCTCGCTCTCGCAGTACACTCCGGTGCCACTAGGAACGTATACATAGGAAACGTTGAGGATTTCGAAACGTTTACGGAGGAAAAATTGAAACGTGACTTCGGGGAATATGGCGACATTGAACTCGTAAACTTTTTGAGAGAGAAGTACGTATTGCATTTTGTTAGTTGCCATCGATGTGTAACCAATATCTTCATAGGAACTGCGCATTTGTTAACTTCACCAACATATCTAACGCAATAAAGGCTATTGATGGCATCAAGAATAAACCAGAATATGCGAACTTGAGAATTGCACACGGGAAGGACCGCTGCGCCAATCCACCACGCTCGGGCCCTCAGGGAGGGTCATCCATGCGTCGCAGTGCTAGTAACAATCCACAAGCAAATGGCATTAGTGCAAACAGTGGACATGATCTAACAATTACAAGAGATGGAGAAATGGGCGGTGTGGATAGTCTGTATGTGAATGGAATGGTTGAGGGCGAGGACGCAGTGGACGGAACTTTAGGTGCAGACGCCCAAGACATGCACGTCGACTTGGCAGACCAGCATCAGCAAGTTGATGGACCATTGGCGTGATGTGGATTGTCGATATTCTTTCGCTTTTCCCACTCGCTGTTTTTTCTTAACCTGTTACCCCAACTTATCGGTTCATCTAATTGTTCCATATGCCCCCTGTCTTCTTATAGTCTGGTGGCCGGTCGCTGCGTTTTTTTTTTTTACATTGGATACCCTGCAACCGGCTCGCCACGAAATCAAAGAACTCTTGTTCATAAAGTTGTCTATGCTCGCCATCTCCCGACTCTTGGGCTCGATCTTTGCCCCCATCAATATCTAATTCCAGCAAATCACTCAGGCTTTCGTCGAAAATTATCAAGGTCCAATCCTAATTCTTAGTGCATGGAAGGTACTGGCTTAGCGTTCTATAGCCAAGTCATTAGCCTATCGGATCTTGCACTGGTTTAATGGACCCTGGGATGTTCCTTGATCTGCAACGAAACGAACGCGAATGACAGATACCCCCTGGCGTTCCCCGTCTCCGTTCCGTCTCTGGAAATAAACGATACTTTTCATGAGTCTTCCCAGTTATGGTCGTCCTGTCTATTTCTACTGCCCTTTCCCTTCCCACCATACCTTTACCCCCTTGTTTCTCCTCTTTGTCAATATGCTTTATTTCTTGCGTTTAATTTTCTTCCTCGATGCTTGCACTTTCTGTTATTACAGCGACGGCTTGGCTGAACTACTGACTGCCTGTGCCTTTTTGCCAGGTTTATGCCAACCCTCGACTAACTTATCGACCCAGAGCCAATGCAGATGGGACTTGTATTCTTAGACATGTCTATCTTGCAATCTACGTATTTGCTCTCCTAGTGCCTTCTGCTTTCTTCTGTTTTGTTACAACCGGTGAGCTATTTATTCGTTTGGCAACTTTTATATTCCCGGCTGCCTCTCCTGCTTGTTGTCCTTGCACTTGCACTGTATGTTCGCGTAATTGTCACCGATCGTTCCAAACAGAATGGTATATTGGGATATATAATAGCATTTCTAAATGAATACGAGAGAGAAGAGAGTGGGGTGCATATACTATATCGACAATTATTGCGAACTTTTGCTTTTCTAAGGATGTTAGGAAGTATGATAAGGATGTAGATGAATTGCACGTACCACAAATCCGACATAATTATTGATGGGCTCGGTTCTTCCGCGTTATCGTCCCGTACAGGCATGAAGAACGGGGGAATGATAGTTGACGGATTCGAGGATATATTAACGGCCTGAGGCGGGCTTCCTGTCGCGATAACCGATTGGCTGTAACATTCCAGGCGTATCTCCTGCCAAGGATAAAGAGAGAACTATAGTAAGCTCACAGCGGGCATTCGCGCATTGAATCGTTCTCGACGTAAAAAGAAAGAAATAGCGCCTACCTCGAAACTCCTATCCGACAGCGCGGGTATAGCTGTGATACTTTGCAGGAATTGGACGCTCGTGCCAGATATAGGGACGTGTGTTAAGCCCTTTTTCTCGTGGTAGTAGTTGGAGACGCGCCCAGTGCCAGCGATAGGACGCGGCGATTCTTGCATCATATTGATGTTATTGGCGCCTTTCGTGCGTTGCCGAATCACGAGCAGGGTGTACACAGAATTGTAGCTTCGATCGTGGTCAGACTCGTCGTCCGATATATCGAACTCGACGCTGTTCTCCAGGCCATTGGCAAAAGCAAGCGCCATTGAGTTCGGTTCGAGACCACAGAGCTGTGACGTTAAAGATAGAAAGCTGAGATTAAGAGTTTTAGTCCGTCCTCCCGGCTGAAACTCTTTACCGAATGACAATAGATAATGAAGTCGAGTTCGTGGGTAATCTTGTGCAGGGTCGACAAACAAGCGAGTTTTATTGTAATAGCCGATGGAGCCTCCTGTGTCGCATACACATCTTTATCTTTATTGAAGGTTTCCCAATACAGCTATAATTGACCAAAGAAGAGCATGCGGTTGATCAAGAACACGCTATGAGTGATAACAGGATTCGCCCCTATTTTAGATAGCGATAAGCGCGACGATAATGCACAGGAAGTCTGTGACGTACAAGAATACTAAATTTTTTCTAAATTTCTTTGGTAGGTCTACGCATTACCCAAAACTCTGCCCTATATATCCACCGCATCATGGCAAGCAAGTCACCGGTGTATTCGCATTCGACTGTTCTTTTTTCTATGGAACGATCTTCGATGAAGCCAATTTCGCACGCCGAGGCGAAAACTTCTTCCAGACTCAACTCCAGCTTCGTTTGGCCGCCGCCGGTCCAGAGCAATGGCCCAAGATTGATCCACGCTCCACCGGGCTTCAGAAGATGGTAGATATGCTCCATCGTTGTCAACACGTCGAGAGACGTATCAATAAAGAAGAGCGTCACTATATAATCGTATCCGACCGCCGAGCCCGAGGCCTCGGGGGAATTCTGCTTTTTCCAATACGCAACGGACGTACTTGATGGTGTAAGAGAAGGAAACGGGAGTTTGAGGAAATCGCCTTCGACTAGTTTAAACTTCTCGGATAGACGGGGGACAACGTCTGGGAATCGCACAGAACGGAACAGGGCATCGTTGGAGCGCTGGTGAGAAAACCAGTGTGCATATGGTCGGATAGCGTGTTCATTGGGAGCCGTTGTCTTGTCTGGAGAAACGAGGAATCGGAATGCTAGTATCATAAAATATGAAAGTTCATTTGCAGTTGTATCGAAGCCTGGTGTTCGTGATAGCCACTGAGTTTTTGTTCGGTTAAATGGCACGAAACTTACCTAGTTCGGATATCTCCCATGCCAATCTCCCCAATCCGCATCCCGGTATTAGAACACTCAGATATTCACGATCGCCCGGATCCACTTTACCGAGGACGTCTAAAATGGGGGTGAAAATCTTCTCTCGTTCCCCAGTGCCCTCTGTACTCCAATCACGAACATAGTGTTTAAGAGCCTCTCGCACTCTCTCAAGGTCACCCTTAACAGGACTGAATGCGCCCTTTGCAGTAGAGTTGCCCAAGCCAAATTCGTTAGCCGCCAGCTCAGCTATCCCATCTACAACCGTTGCATTAAGGTCTGCCACATTTTGAAGCCTGTCCAACTTGGCTGGATAGCCGACTCTGTTGCCCAGTCGTTTATGGGCACGCCCGAGGGATCCGTATGAAGCCCGCTTAGCATACAGTTCATTTGCCGACATTCTGCTATATTGCGTATACGACCGGTACGCCCTATTGAGTGAGAAGGGGCCATGTGCCGAGGTCGCGTTGAATCCGTAAGAAATTAGTTCGCGTAATTCTGCCACGTTAAAATCTTGACCGATTCTGTATAATACGAGTAAGATGGCCAGTGGTATAAGAGCAGCGAGGGCAAAATCGAATACAGAGCCCTCAAACAGGCCCTCTGATGAGAACGGCTCCAAACCCATTGGAATCCACCTCGGAGCTTTGGACTTGGATCGCCGCAAGGGCACCAACAAAATGACGCGTGGGACGACAAGCCTGCGCAGGTCCTCGATTTAGTCACTGTACAATGCTACCAACTGAGTATTTTCCATCATCTCTACCCAATCCATGGCGTGCCTCTGCCAGTGGATTCTAACTACTCGAGCGACTAAAGATGTTTGCACGTACATCCACAGTTCACGATCTTACCCGAGCCACCCGATATCATCTCTAGCACTGACTTTTTGACAGATCACTTGTTATTTTAGACTGACAGAATGGCCGAATACCACTGGTTCTCCGCCCTGCAGATGCGGTGCCAATGCCATTTGAAGGGACAACAGATATCCTCATCGAAAAACGGTTTAGGAATTATTAATGATCATATTTGGGTTGAGGAGATCTGTGGACCATTATACTATCTTGCGTAGGGCCATAGCAAATCCTCAGCGGACCTTCACATCTATTCATCCATCTCAAAATTGTGACGCGGCCTCTAAATCATCCGCATTCAACCAAATATCCCCACTCATCAGCAACGTCTTCCAAATATTGTTCCGAGCCTCAATCGGCCATCCGGGGGTATCCCAAAACCTTGCCCTAATCCCCATACTGTTGGCGGTTTGCACTAGCTTCAGTATCGTAGATTGTTGGTCAGTAGTAATTGGCGAGAGACCGTCCCAGCCGACGGCGCCGTAATCTGTGCTAGCGAGGGGCGAAAGCGACACGTTCCACGTTGTGTCGGGGGTACTTGTCAGATCTGTGAGGGGAGCATCGTAGAAGACATCTCGTCGCGTTAGATTTTTTATTCCATCCAAGGGTGTGTTACCCGTGCCGACGACAGTCAGGGGTCCGACCGTCAACGTGCCGTTCTCAAATGTTGTGAGGTATCCTCGATCCCGTAGGGGTTGTAAGGCGGAGACCACGTAAGGTAGCGTTCTGACTACGTCGAGTTACTCGAAAAAGTGAAAGCAGGGGTGCAGCTTACGCTATTCCATCCGTCTTCATGTCAACGAGCAGCTGTAATATCCTGCCAGAGTCGGTGTCCCATACACCACTAGTAAAACAAACACTACATCAGATACTTGTCAAAGCTACATTAGAAAGCCTACTTCTTTGAGATTTCATTCCCAGTGAACGGAGTCTGCGGGTTTTGTCCTTGGAGGATACTTAGAATTGGCTGCACGTAGAGAGACGCAAAGGTACGCGACGTGGTGAGAGCCTGTTGTTCATGACCAACCTACATAATTATCAACGTAACGTAGGTCGGTACAGAGAAAGTGTGTGTGGAGGGTGTTGGTCGCGCACGTAGAGTGTTCCGTTCACGAGCCAAACATCTGCTTCGACGCTGCTAACGCCGTTGCTGAGTGCCGTCAACAAGGGAACTTCGCGCCAATCTACAACATCTGCAGTAGTAGTACCAGGAGAAACGGATGAGCCTCACGCACTTACAGTCGTTATGCGAATGGATATACTTCGGTACAATATCCTGAGTGTATTGAGTAGGGTACCGGAGCAACGGAGAGTTGGAGTTCTCCAAGTATTGTATCTGCTTCAGCACGCCTGGTTTTGACGTGACAAGGGAGACGAACCACAGAACGACGAAGGTACGCAGACCGTTCAGCATTGAGTTAGTTCGCTGGGTCTATATGGATCATTCGCCCTGACACGTGTGTCAGTGTTGTACGGTAGGAAACTACAAGTACCTCGGAACGGACTTCCACAATTAACAATCGTCATAGTGATTCTCTAAGATAGCTATGGTATAATAAATATAATGTTACACATGGCAAGGTGGGATGGGGACATCTAGAGTGCTGACGCCTGAGCTTGCCTTTTGAGATCTTCTGTGGTACTCGACGGAGCAACACCCAGTTCTTCAGGTTCAGCAATCGTTGCGGTGAGTTGTGCAGCCATGAGCGCCCGGAATCGTGAATCTGGCCGGCCGATCTATTTGCAAGTGTGTCAATATACAATTACTGGAGGAGTTCAGACACGACTAACTAATTCTCGATACGTTCCGGACTCAGTGATGCGCCCGTCTATTAAACAGTCAATTAAGAAATTTTGTAACCTGACGAAATGCAAACCTTCGAGCACCACGACACGCTCTGCTCTAGCAATAGTCGACAGCCGGTGGGCTACAAACAGGCAGGTTGTCTGTCGCCCACGTAAGATCCTATCGATGGCATCGTTCACCTGGGGAAAAATTACTGAGTGTTTTACTTGAACTACAACACAACGCACCCGTCGTTCTGAAGTCGCATCCAATGAACTTGTTGCTTCATCAAGTGCCAGAATGGCCGGTTTCTTCAATAACGCACGAGCAATTGCCAAACGTTGCCTTTGACCCCCACTCAGACTCGTTCGGCCAACTGTTCAAGTGATGTAAGTGCAATGTAGCAAGGCTTATCTCACCCTCAACTCACTTTGCGTATCAAAACCATCGGGGAGACCCCATATGAAATCGCAATTCGCCTCACGAGCCGCATTTTCTATTTGCTCACGCGTAGTTTCGGGATAGCCATATGCTATATTTGATGCAATAGTACCCGTAAATAAGACGGGGTCTTGTGGTACAACGCCAATAATACTTCGCCAGGAAGTGACAGAGAACTCCCGAATATCTAGTGCCCAGTCTCAGTCATCCCCCACTCAACCAAGGTTGAACATACCTTGGCCATCGTATGTAACTTTGCCCTGGATTGGGTCATAATACCGCAGTAAAAGAGAGTGTACGGATGATTTTCCACCTCCACTCTTTCCACTGCACAGGATCGATCAGTATTTCGTCTGACTGTCAAGCACAGAAACATACACCAATGCCACGCTCTCTCCAATACCAATATCAAGGTTGAAGTCTTTAAGTATCTTTACTGCCTTGCGACTAGGATATTCAAAATCAACGTGCTCGAACCGAATGGGTCCACGACGATCAGCAGATACCACAACCCCACCATTATATGAGACAAGTGGTTGTCTATCTAAAAGCTCAAAAATGCGCGTTCCCGCACCAACACCACGCATGATAGACGTCTGAAGACATTATATAATCCACAGACATCGAGCAAACGGAGATAGACCCACGAAAAAAGATCTGGTCAGGGCGCTCAACGTAATGAAAGCAAGACACGGGGATTCAATACATACGTTAGCATTTGCAGACCACTTCCGACGTAACCCGTATATAGCAGCAGACTCATTAGCTCACCAACCGATATGGCACCTTGGGACACCAGTGTACCACCTATCGCAAAGTGAGCAGACTCGTTACATCTCTGTCAATCATACATACCATAGCCAAGAAGGCCAAGTACAGTGACATTTCCGCTCCACCCAGTGCTTCCAAAGAAGATACCACTAGCGATGGCTTCCTTTCTTCCAAATTGAAGAACATTTTGAACCTTTTCTTTGAACTTGAGCTCTTCTTGTGGCTGCGCGTTGAATGCTTGCACCGTGCGCAATGCTGACAATGCTTCATTTGACACCTAGGAATTGAACGTTGGCACGGGATAGAGAGAAAAGAAGCCGAATGACCTTGGTCATATCTCCAATTGCTTCTTGGGTCTGATTTGACAATTTTTTCAAGTAGCGTCCGTAAAAGACCTATAAGGGATAAAGTAAGTGAAGATCCTTATTCATGAGGTGCGCTACACACAGCTCCCAGAGACACAGGGGGTACAATTGTCAACATCAACATTGTTAAGTGGGGTGAAATATAGAACATTGCACCGACTGTATGCATGAGGGGATTAACAAATGCGGGCTGGAAATAAGACTTACGGCCAACGGATGACATGACGATGGCGCGAAGTCCGTCTGACAAGTTCTGCGTAACACTAAATCATATGCACAAATCAATGCTGGTTCAATTGACACATTGGAAGGATTGACCTTTCTCCGACAATACTCGTGTCAACACTAAGCCGACTAAGAACATCACCTTCTCCTCGTTCTACATACTCGACCTCTTGTTTTAAAGCCGTCGAGTACAGACGTTCACGGAGCCGGGCAACAATTCTCTGGCCTAAACAGACGCACAATATCAGAGCTATGTGCATATATATCCACACATCCGTCATACCTGACAATCTCATAATCATCGCACGTCCTGCATTCGCGAACCCACCCACGGTGAACAGGGCAAATAGAATAGCGCATGCCTGCCATATATTAAGACCTAAAGGTACTTGCTATAAATCAGTTGAGTTATTGTTATTAAGAGCAGATTCAAAGGCACACACGGGATTGGGTTTAGAGAAAAAATCAATAAGTTTTCCGATTGTAAGCGGGATGGTCATGGATATTGCTGATGAGACGAGTAAAAGGCCGATGGCTATAAGCAACGGCTTTCGTTCTGGCTTAGCTAGTGCTACAATTTTCTTGAATGACGAGGTGCCTTGTGGCCCCTTACGGAAGACAGAGGCAAGAGAAACAAGCGAGAATTTGACATTAGGAGATTTGGCCGGTGGTAGAGCAGAAGAAGATTGGGTGGGTGGA
The DNA here is from genome assembly GCA_001691755.2 of Amanita polypyramis BW_CC. Taxonomy (NCBI): domain Eukaryota; kingdom Fungi; phylum Basidiomycota; class Agaricomycetes; order Agaricales; family Amanitaceae; genus Amanita; species Amanita polypyramis. Next base: position 76,909 of record JNHY02000034.1, on the reverse strand, counting down.
CTTGTTTGAGACGACGGAGGGGTCTGTGTCGCATATAGTCTAGCATATGGGCTTCGTCCAACTTCTATTGTAAGACGAAGACGGTATGGATGGAGACCATGGTTTGAGAGCGTGCCCGAGGCATATAGTCGGCGACAAGGCGCGAACAGGAGAGGCGGAGGGCGGAAGAGTGCCCTTGCGCACATTCCGGCAAGCATTGTCGAGCCCGAATTGCGGCGTCGTTGGCGTGACGGTGTCCAAATGCGGACATTGATCGGCTTGTTTAATTAGGTTTCATCATGTCTTTCGCTGAGGAGTGGCTGCAAGGTCCCCAGACCACCCAGTTCTACACCAGGCTGTATGCGCCACAGGTGGACCCGGCTACAGCAATTATTATCTTCCTACATGGCTTTGCTGAGCACATAGGTCGTTACACGCCGTTTCATACGAAACTCGCAGAAAGCGGTTTGGTAATATTCACATTTGACCAACGAGGGTTTGGGAAGACTGCCCTGGATAAAGAACGCAACAGTCCTAGCAGTTCCTATGGAAAAACATCTTGGAATGATCAACTCGCCGATGTTGCGTGGGCTATTGACCACGCCAAAGAAAAATACCCCTCGTTACCCATTTTCCTCGCAGGTCATTCTATGGTAATCCACTCATAATACTATCGTTTACTAGAGACTCTAAATGTCTTACAGGGTGGAGGTGAAGTCCTAGGATTCGCGACGCAGACCGAATCATCACCCCACTACATTAAAGTATCATTGCTCTCTGGCATCGTCGCAATGAGCCCCCTGATCCATTTGACAAAACCTGCTGCCAAGCCTATGCGTGCTGTAGGAGGTTTTCTCAGTAAGATCGTGCCGAACGCAAATTTCCCTGCAGATGTCGACCCCAAAGTATGTCGCCTCTCGCAGAGGAAGACACGGACCTTATGGTTGTTCGTATACAGGCTGTTTCTCGTGATCCAAAAGTTGTCGAAGAATATATCAATGATCCCATGGTTCAACCACGGGGAACCCTACGCGGTTTGAACGACATGCTCACACAGGTAATTCGGTCCCAACGTATTTTCGGTTATTTATTTATTCTGTACGCACAGGGGGAGCTGCTGCTGTCAGCGAAGTTCGCGAACTGGCCTGAAGATATGCCTGTGAGTGGGTTTGTAGTCAAGATCCACCGTTATTTGAGTTGCGCCAGGTGTTGTTTTTACATGGAACAGCTGACAAGGTAGGTCTTTCGCAGTTATTATCTTTGTAGTAGCTCATAATAAGGAATAGGTAACATCGTTTGCAGCAACGGATGCATTCCACAACAAGATAACAGGACAAAACAAGAAATTCGCTCCTTTCCAGGTATTATTCATTTGAATAAAGTGGATTTTTTTTGCTCATTTCAAGTAGGACGCATACCACGAGTTACAGAATGAGATAGATGGAATTCCGGACAAGGTTGCGGAGGAGATCGCCGGTTTTGTAAAAGCAAATACATCAACGCAATCCAAGGCGAGAATGTAGTACATAGGCGACATTCCTAATGAGTTCATGCATCAATCGAAAACGACTGCCTTTTCAGATCTCGTCAAATTGGCCCCAGCCATTAAAGTGTCGACATAACATGAGTCAAGTCTAATATCCTGCGGCGCCAGGCGCATTATCTCCCTGTCTCCTCAAACGTAACAACACTTCCTTGAGCCTGGTCAGGTCGCTCGTACCAGGACCTGCCCTAGCGATCGTCTTGCTCTGTGAGTTTTGGAGGTCCACGAGGTCGCAAATTCTCTCCCATGTTGTCCCGACCGAAAGCTTCTCAGTAAGAGAAGTCAGATAATCTTCCTCTTGCTCCCTATACGCATAGAATGATCAGAACTTGACAAGACAACCAGCAGAATCGACGGACTTATTCTCTCTAATGTTTTTCTCCTTCTTCCTTGAGTAGTCCTCGTAAAAGTCGTCTATTGCACGCTCAGCCTTTGAGATCGTTTCCTGACGACGCGCTTTTGCCGCCTCTTCTCGAGCGTTAATTTCTTCCTGCTGCTTCTCTCTCCATTGTCTACCGTTTTCTTCAGCGAGGTACTATGCGCACAGAATAATCCACGAACCTAATCACTTCAGGCTCATCCTCTTCCACGCTTTGATTCAAAATAGGCGTTGTCGAGTAAACAGAAGGCTGAGGCTTGGGCGCAAATGTAGGTGCTGTGGTGAACGTAGGCCGAGGCTGAGGCAATGCAACCTGACGCCAGCCTTCGTCAACACGCCATGCTCAGTACTGTCCCAAAAACATTGACTCACCGGAACGTCAATCTCCGGAAACTCACTCTCGAACTTTTCAATTTCGTCGTCCCCCGTCACCTTGACAGCCGTCTGTGGCTGCACGGTCTCAAAGGCGTCAAAAAAGTCGGTGTCTTGTCCGTCTGGCTGAACAGGTGGGGCCGAGGCAAAAGGTATATCGCCCGAGCCATCGAGAGAGATGTCAGGGAACGCAGAGGCCGCACGGTCCAAGTCGATTTCGTCGTTGCCAAAAAGGTTGCTCATCGTAAGCTTGAGCTGAGCTGAAGTGCAGCGGCTACAATGACACCCGTGGGAACATTTGCCTGCTCCTCCGATGCCGCTCAACATACCTGGCCTACTTGCCCCCTTTCAGGCCTTGGTACGCCCAAGACTCATCCTTCCGAGTCTTGCAGTTAAAGGTATCTGTGTTTGAAAACCCTATACGTATTAATCATGTCATTTCTCAGGCAGACATACGCCAAATTGACTTTGCCGCACTTCGGAGCGAAGGATATCGCGGTATTGTTTTCGACAAGGACAATTGTCTAGTATGGAAGCTGAGCTTTTTTGTAAGTTAATTTTTCGTTGCTGACGGTGTTTGTAGACGCTACCTCACAGAGACACGATTGTTTCAGACATTAAGGTTAGTCCATATCTTTAATGCGTTGTTGAAGTGTTGGCTCAACCTGCATCTAGAATGCTTGGGATGAATGCAGCGAAACATTCGGCGAAGGAAACGTCGTAATCGTTAGCAACTCGGCAGGAACACGGGGCGACCCGGGCGGGATTCAAGTAAGCTCTTCCATTCCCCTTTACTACTATATGCCAACCTACTCTCAAGTCAGAATCCGTGTCATACCATCTCCGGGTCCCCGTTCTACAGCACAAAAAATTCAAACCATCCTACTCGTGCATATCCGACATCCGCACCTACTTTTCTTCCCTCCGGTTCCCCATACGAGATGAAGAACTGGTCATTATCGGAGATAGAATATTTACCGACATTGTAATGACAAACCGTATGCGTTACTGGAAACCTAAAGGTGGCATCTTTCGTATGGCTGCTTCGTGCGCATACGAGAAGGAAGGTGCTGTTGAAACAGAACAAGAGGTTGCGTCGGAAATGGCATGGCATACGAAAAAGGGACCCCGGGGTCCGCTATCCATCTGGACTACAGGCGTTTGGGAGAGGGAAGCAATGCCTATGCGTCGGGCAGAAAAGCTCATCCTCAAAGCTGTACAGCGGAAGCTTCAGTACGTTGCTCGGGAAGAATTTGGGGACACGAGCAAGTTTGTGAAGCCAATACTCCAAGCACCAAAGAAGCCCAGTATTATTGATCGTTTTTTAGACAAGGTATACAGCGTGTAATAATACATACGACAGCCGTCGACGATAATTTACAGTCCATTAACTGTGCAGTCTTTCAATCATAACCGTTCATAAATAGAGTGTAGTAAGTTGCTGAACATTTTAAGATTGCGGTTTGCTGGACAATATCAACGGTGAAAAAACGCTCGCAACCGCGGCCTGAGCTAGGCCCTGCTTTTCCTTGGAGGTAATTTTGCGTCCACAACGCAAGCAGCCTAGGTTATAGTGATAAACATCTCGTGCCGCAGCCAGCTTTGTAAAGTTCTTGAGCCCTAGAGCCATAGTCATCGGTAGAGTTAATGGTTCAGTATGTTGACATAGAGCAACATATGACGAGATTAGCAATTTAGAATCAAGGTGGTATTCCTCCCAAATTGTTATCTTTCGAACGGGGTCGATGGAAAGAAAATCGAATATCATCAATCTGAAACTTGGTGGATAGCTTGAGAATGGAGAGCCATTCCTCTACCGTTGTTGGTCGTTTTTTTGTGTCATTCCTATTGGACAGTAGATTTAACCACCTTGCATCAAGCGCATCATGAAGTACTCACAACGGATAAAGAACCCACAGCAGACGTTCAAAATCAGTGGCGGATATTTCGCGCAGCACGAAGGGATGCTCGTCATCAAAACCCATATAACACGTCCGGCCACCGTATACTGGAGGCACTATGATCCGGAAAACAGGTGATTTGGCGTGCAGCATGGACAGGTCTAGTTTGAATAGCGTATCTTCCACCTTTAAGACACGTCAGTTCTGCGCGGATATTCTCCATCAGTCCCACTAGTACTCGCCTGTATAACGACATTACCATCTTGCAGGTAATAGTGCTCATGTTTCTTTGGACTTCCCGACATGTTCATATTCAACCTGATTAGAGGTGAAGCAGTAGGCGCCTCCTGAATGGTGGCGACAGCGATGGTCATGGTAGGCACTATAATAGTTCGTGACGGCTTCAAATGGACAGCCAAGCACGCTTAGAGACACGACCTCTTTGGGCAATGCGTAGAATGCGTGGTGATGCCTGGACATCAGAGCCATTCTGTGTGACCTACAGACAAAGGCATGAAAATATGCATTGGTAGCTGGTGCACATTGAGCATGAATTCTTCCAGGGATTGTCAGTGTATTGGGGTGGTGGTAGCGTAGCCGACCTAGTACGCCTCAGCGTTGAAAACGCGATATTCAGTGACGATGACACCAAGACGGTTCCCATACCCCCGCAACCGAATACAGGTATTAAATTGTAGCCCTCAGCTGATGTTTGTGCTCCCAATCTCGGCGGCATGCACCTACCATATCTGCCGTGAGTCATCCCAAGCCAAGCTAAGCCGTTTCCGCCATAGATGGTCTTTAGCTCTCACACATGTGTACCACCGCACCTCCATGGACTATATGCTAGGCAAAAACTGGTATGCAATCCCCAAGCACAGCCATTGTGTCCTAGTCATCTCATACAACAAGGTCACTTACACATGGGCAGGCGGCCGTGAAAAGTGCCGGACCCACTATCATTGGGGGTGGGTACCAAACTTTAAATGGTGCTTCGCCCACGACCGGACACGCGTTCTGCCATATATAAGTGGCAAAGCTGCGCAGTTCCTCCTCACGCGCTGCTATCATCCATCCACCATGATAATTGTACCCTCAAGGCCTAGCTCCCCCGAGTCCATCCACCGCCACTCAAGATACTACCTTCAGTCTGGTAACATCATTCTGCGAGTGAGTCTCCTGCAAGGATTGTTGCCCAGGACTATTGATTAACCTCAATTTTGGCGTAAAAAACCAAGATTGAGGTTAAGCAATAGCGAATGTCCTTGTCATTCAATGTCATACAGATATTGGGTGACGACAGGCATTTGCTGGAAAGTCCTGTACAACAAGCCTTTTTGGCGATTTATCGATTTATTGCGTATTAAATGGTGCTTCATCTTCTTCCTCGTTCTCGATAGGTTGCCGATGTATTGTTCAGACTTTGGGATGAGCCATTCAGGGCCAGCTCGCGTCTATTCCAAGAACGCTATTTCCCTCTTCGCGCGCCGTTTGGGGCGTGCATTGGCACCGATGACGAGCCGATTGTCATAGATGGTGTCAGGCCGTATGAATTTGATCGTTTTCTGGGTGTTATATTTCCGCCGTAAGTTCACGCCCGCATAACGTACATCACTATCTGACAAGTATTGCACAGGTTCCACCGCGGCGCATCGTCTTTCTTTAGTGACTACCACCTCGACGACTGGCTCGCCGTCCTCAAACTTGCCACTGCGTGGGAATTCCCGGGAGTGCGCGAGATCGCACTGGACCGGATTGGCTCCATGCACTTGAGCAACATCGACATCGCCATACTCGGCGAGTCTCACCCCTTACCAGGCTTATGGAGGGTGGAAGCCCTTACCTACTTTGTTGAACGTGAGGAGCCAATATCTGTTGAGGAGGGCAAGGAATTTGGTGGGGAATTGACTACCCTACTATTCACTGCCAGAGAGATACTGGGTGAAGAAGGGAGAAGGAATGGAGAGTCTGTGAAATATGTCATCAGAGAAATGTTTGATCTCTCACTTGAGGATTCCAACTAGCTGCCTGTAATATGCTATGCCAAATGTCTTATGCTTTCCATGTTGTATGATGTATATTATATGTAATAATATCATGAAACCAGACATTGGCAAGATACCCTATCCATTTTAACTAATACAGTATGGTATATCACAAGCCTTAACACAACCCAAAAAAATTTATGATTGCATATAACAGCATTGATATACATGATTTACACTTCAGGCACACCAGTATATCCACCCTGCGCCTTATACACGTTCGTGTGGGGGGCATAAGTTGTCCCTGTGAGTGACGGATCCATTGATGATGCTGTGTTCTGATGTTCAATAGCCGGTGGGAACGTAGTAGGATCATGGGGGTCCTGTAGTGGTTACATCAGTATGCGCAAGACCAATCGGGAACAGGGACAAGACGCTCACATAGAGTTTCTGAAGCTGATACATCGGTTGCCCGGTAGGAGGGGGCGGTGCGGGCAACGCATCTTGCCCGTGTGTTTGTACTGACGTCCAAGCGACCTTCCCGGGGGTCTTGCTCCTATTATAGAGCCAGAACGCTGCTCCGGCAACAAGCGCGACGAAAACGACGCCTCCGATTACACCGCCTGCGATCGCGCCGGCATGGTTCGAAGATTTTGGTCTTGAGGTTGAAGTTGATGTACTTGTTGAAGAAGGCGCCCGGGTCGATTCCGGTCCAACTAGATATTAAAGCGTTCGTTAGTTGCGGTGCTCATGAATGACGATTAGCCATGCGCACCAGCATCCTGCGCCGCAATATAGGTGAAAGTACCGTTGATCTGTATTCAGCAACAAGTTACTCACGAGAGCAGAGGGAGGAGCCTTAAAACCATACGTACCGAAACATTGAGGTATGCCCAGTGCGGCACACCGGTGTTGGCCGATATAGTATTGTTGTAACTAAAGGCTTCCTTCAATAGCGATACCCCGAAAAGTTGACCAGACTTACACCGTTAAATAGACTTGAGAGCAGTTTGCAGAGTATGGTGACCAACTAATAAAATCAGACAATGAATAAGCTCCGCAACAAGCACATACCTGATCCACTGCCTGTCCTGGCAAAGCGCACATGCAGAAAGCAGTGAATAGAAGACGGAACTGCATTGGCACGAATTAGCCTGGCTTGATGTCGGGCCAAAATAAACCTGGCCAGAAGGGAGTGGGGGTATATTGAATCCTAGATGGACGCCGTACGTTCAACCACTGGGCCGGGATGGGTAAGACAATGAGAGGCCTTACCTGCGGGGTCGCAGGAGCCAGCCAAGATTTCGGCTACCTCGCATGGACTCTGTCCCAACGAATTGAAAACCTCGGGACGGGCCAGTGAGATTAGCGCCCAGATAGCGAGGCCTGAATCCATGTGGTACTCACCCAGCTGTACGTTGAATTTGTGCAAGTGGCACTGGTATTGGTCTGGGCAGTGACGAGAGGAAGTATCGAGAGAGCAATCGCGGACGGGAGGGCGTGCAGCAACATGACCAGGCGGGAGGAAATGGCTAAGAGGCTCATATAAAATGCAGGGGCATAGGAACTTCTTAGGGCTTGATGGAACTTGCACAGCAACTCGATCAGTGGGAAAACTCATTCTTCTATATCACAACGCAGCTATACATCATATCAAATACATATCTACATATCATACACAGGAACCTAGATATTCTTACACGGGCAACTTGAACAATGAAAGAAGCACAGGACGTGAATGTGAATGAAACATCCTACTTTGTCCCAGGGAGCCCTTCGCTAAGCCTTGGAGGATAGGTATCAAAATCCTAGCGTCAAGCAAGGTCAAATGACGCTACTAAAGAGCATAATAATAGGCTGCTCACATATCGCTTTTCTGGTTGATAGACAGGTTGAGGAACTGTTGGGGGATCAGACAAACGAGCATAGCTTCTACTGCTCCTGTTGCGCAATCGGTCAGCACTAAGTCTTCGTCTCCGTCGGTGAAGCCAGAATAAGACAGCCCCTGCTATGGCCAAGCCTGCGATGCATGCGATAACGCCACCAGCAATCCGGCCAGCTTTAGATGAGGATCCAGAGCCGTCCGACGTCGCTGGAGTGAACGAACCGTTAGCGTCACTGCTCAGTGAGAGAATCATTCTGACAAACCAATTTGGCGCGCGGCATTGAGGTCAAAGCAGTTATTTTCCTATGTGATGCTAGGTGAGCTTCGCCAGTGTGAACCTCAGCCAGAACTTACAGATACATTCAGGTATGCGTATCCGGGCACCATTGTATTGGTGGGAATAGTGTTGAGATATCTAATCAAAAATCGTTACCGCAAGCATCATTGCTGAGGGGCCTCTGAACTTACGTCGACACCCAGGCTCGGGAGCAGTTTTGCGTGAATTCCGACCACCTAACAGGTCATAAACGACTGGCAGACTCGAACGAGTGACATTGGGCACACACTTGAGCCAATCTCCGTGCTGGCAAGCAGCGCACGCACTAACGAGAGAATAGAACACAGAACTACATTCACATGAATTCGTTTCGTTTCCATTTGGCCCAAGGTACACAGTGCCCGAATCAAGCATGGGCAAAGTAGTGATAATCCCTATATCGATCGCTCCATCTATATCATCGATAACAGCGGGGGAGCTCACCACCCAGATTGCAAACATTGGCCAGCTGTTCCGCAACATAACATGGGCTCTGTCCCAATGAGTTGAAGACCTACGCATACGTTAGAAGCCCCTCCCCCCTGCTCACTGCCACCACTAGGAGCACTCACCCAGTCAAGGTTTCGATCCGTACAGTTGGCAGGATTAAATGCGCCCACGAAAGATACGATGATGAGAATAAGCCAGAAAGCTTGGTTGATCATGACTCTTGGTGGGCGGAGGGGCGAACACACGGAATATGTACCAAGGCACAGGGTCGCAAAATTATATGGGTATCCGCGATACGCCGGGTTTGGATCTAGTCCCCCTTTCTTGAACAATCATTCACCGTCGTCCCTATGCTTCTAAAGGGTATGGCTTGAGAGCCTGACCACTTGCGGAGCTGAGAACACCAAGTCTTTTCGCCAAGCTCTTCTCGTCCAGGGTGGTCATTGACAATGTGTATAGGCGGTGACGGTCGGATTCCCGGTCTCACATTATTGTGCTCATACATCAATGCATCAACAAGCAACAGGATATAGTCTAGTACCCCCACGCATTCAACGATACATTCTTGATATACTCGTCCTGACAAGACAAATCTATCGAATCACATTTGCACCGACAGTGTACCGATGGAGGAACGAAGATGCTGTCCCGTTGTTCTGCCGTTTCCGGGAAAACCAGTGCTAGCAGCAGGGGTTCAATTGGGTTCTGGAGATGGCTAATCAGGGGCCCTGGTTCCAGGTTCCTGGCGGCGCCGCGCGCATCAGTGGCGTGTTTGAGGCTGTGATTCACTTTGGCCCTCGTATCAGATTGGTGATTGTTTGGTTTATCGTCGAACTGTAATGAAGCCATTAGAATGTGGACAGTCATATGAAAGGACAACGCGGGACTTGATCTCCGAGCAGCGGTATGGTAGGTGGGGGCGCAGTTGCGTCTACATGGGATGAGCCTCAGGGGACATGCGACTAAGTGCCACTACCTTGATGTTCATTGCACATCATACTTTTCAACACAGCCTCACTTCGTGCAGTATATGGCAAATGGATGGGGGCTGCAATGTGGACTTGTTTATCGGGTCGACTAAACTCTACCTTCTGTACCAAAATTAGTTTGTTAGACGTACACAAACTAGAGATGTGCTTGTAAACCTCGTCTGTAGCATTCATTGGCAGTTTGGGGGAAAGCAGGATAACGGGGAGACGGGAGAAAGATGGGGTTGATAAAGGGATGGGGAAGTAAAGTGACATCATACACGATCCCATGGATTACGCCATACGCCTCACTCTTCCTCTTCTTCTCCCTCTTCGTCTTCTGACACCTCCAAGCCCGCTTCTCGCAATCTCGATTTGTAGCCCTCCCGTTTCACCGACATTTCATCCAACAGCACTAACAAGTCCTCCTGCTCCTTCTCCGTCTCTTTGCGTTTCTCTTCCGCTGCAGCTAGCTGCGACGATAGAGTAGTTACTTGTGTTTGCAGTGAAGCGAGCAGTGACTACGGCTCGTTAGATCTACTTGCTCACGTCAAAACGTTGTTTTATACCTCTTCTGTGCTCGGTTTCACAGATTGCTTTAGTTGCTGTTGTAGACTGGCAATCTCTTGCGCTTGTTTTTGGATTACTTCACGTAATGAGGCAACCAGTATAGCCGTTTCTGCGCTTTGCCCTGTTCAGATTATGTTCAGTCGTAGTACCCATCCAGGGACAGAAATACTATTACCACTTGTAGCACCCTGCTGATTGGGATCTGTAGAAAATCCTCTCTGGATGGTGTCTGCATATACTTAGGTAGGATGCTTGGGTATGAGACATCTCAACGCACAGTAATTTGATTTCCAGAAATCCACAAAGCTCCAATCGAACCATATCTCTACTCTATCATCGCTCTCCAGTTTTCGTCCTATAGACTGCGATGGGGTAGAGAATGGGAGCACAGTCGAGTCAGGCCCGACCGACTTGAATCTTTCATCTTCTCGTATTCGTATCATCCTACCAACGAGAGTATCCACGCCTAGACGGTTGATGATAGGAGCAATGGTTGATCTACGCGTGTTTCAGCACAAGTTAATACCTTGAAGAGAAGGAAAAACCTGGTAATTTCGCCCGGTTCCCGATTAAATTCATAGCATATACCCAGAAGAAGGACGCATAGAGCAGGTACGAGCGAGTCATCCTTGGTCACTTGATTTATTTGTTCGACTAGCTAGGGTATAATCTGATAAATAAGCCAAAAAAACCAAACAGATGGATTAAGCTTACCACACCCATCCCGCCTGCGTCTAGGAAATCGCGAGCAGAAGCCGGATCTTCCCATAGCCACTGAGAAAGAAGGCACAAGTAACCTACGATCAATTTGTCCCACTCCCTAGACTCATTCTCTGTGAGGCCCTCCCTAGAGTGTGATAATAGAGCCAAAGAAAGATTCTCGTTCAGAATTTGCAGTAACGTTTGCGGTGGTTCGTCGTCTTCAATGACTTCAGGAGCTACTGGGGCGCTAGAGGTGTTATCCGCAGGGACAAAGAAATTGCTAGTTCCTTGGCCGGAAAGCGCTTGCATTGGCCCCGGTTTTATTGAACGGGCAAGTAACTTGGCCTCTGGTGATAATCGGATAAGATGACTGAACAGAATTGATGACAGATGCACTGTTAGGACGAAGGGCGACTCAAGAGTGGAAGTTGTCGAGGGAGGAACAGTAAGAGCGTGGATCAGGGGTGTAGTAGGTGGTGCCTCAGAGCCACCTGCTAATAAGTCTAAGAGCCAGTGTGGTATGAAACACGAATGTCATACTTTCGGGAGGGACCATTGCTTGCAGTATTGCCAATTTGATTTCTTCTTTGCGCACGAAACTCTGGGGAGACGCTCGATAAGTCTTGTAAAGCATCTCGCAAAGCATCTCACCTCGAACACAGACGCTGCCACCATTCGAAGCTCTAAACTGTCTTTCGTTTGGTTTGCGCTATCCAGACCGTTGTATTCTCCGTGTAGCACCAGCTCGACGATCACATCTAGGGCAGAAGCAGATTCTAGGCGATCCCACTCTTCACCATTTGTCTCCGGAACTGGCAAATAAGGAGTAACAGTGATCTCCGATAGTGGAAGATTAGCATTCGGAGGAAGTAAGTGGAGCGCCTAAGACGGTCATAATCAGGACTGCTTCAGAATAGGTATTCGGGAAACGTACCTTGGATTTTAACCTCGTGGGTGCGTTCGAGGCAAGAGCCAACTCAATAAGACATCTTGTATAAGTGTAACTCTCCTGTGCCTAAGATTTACATTAGACAATGATGTATATGTGCAAAAACAATTTACGTTTCCACCCTTGGACCCAACGAGGATACCCATAATATCGAGAACAAAGCTCGTATTCGTTGTTTTCTGCTCATCCCAAAATTGCAAAGAAAACTCTTGTGGTGCAGGATCCTTGTCAGAGATCTTCCATGGGAAGAAAAGGAGAGAGCAGAGCAACTGTGGAAATGTAGTCTCTCTAAAGTAGCTCTAGATCGCGATTAGGCAACACATCCTGAAGAGAGATTAACTAACTCACTTGGTTAGAGCTATTGAAACGCAGTAGACCGTCTATGCAAGACAATGCACCTTCAGCAACTACACCACCATCTACGCCTCCCTCTTGGGTGACAGTATTGAACAACTTCTCGAAAGCACCCTCAAATGTCAGCACCTTCTGAATGTCGGCGTTTTGTGATATGAGTAGTTGAACCGCGGAAATGGCCTCTATACAAGACTGTAGTGAGCTGACACGAAGGGACAACTCTGGCAACATGCCCTGGAAATTTGGACGACGTCCTGTGGGCAAAGAATATGTGTCAGGAGAGACTCACCGTTCCGGATGATTTCCCGCTTATCCTCAAGAACTGATATCACGCTGGCAGGTCCCAATGCCGATTTGAGGAAGTATGCCTGTACCGCCTGTCGCCGGTTATGCAGCAAGGTAGACAGCAGCTGCAGAGAAGCTAAGCGTGTGTATGGCGTCGGGTCTCTTAACAACGTGAACAGCGTATTTATGGGCTTCTCATTATCGAGAATTTGATTCGTGTGCTTGAGCCCCAGTTCTGTACTGTTCGGCACTGTATCTTCAACATCGCAAAGGAGATTCAGCGTCTCAAGGACGGCCTTGCCAATGTCCGTGTCGACTTCTGCATCGTTGGACAAGACTTCTAGCAGGCCTGGGAGTGCACGATCACCAACATCCCGTTTACAATCGCGTACAAGACCCTTGAGAGCTAGCACCGCAGCACGCCTGTCCGCAAGCAATGTTGCTGGTGACAAACGATCACTCAGACGCGCTATCGTGTCTGTTGGTGTCTGAGTGCTGCCAGTGGGCCCACGAAGGGCAACGTAGGTCTGGGACAAGAACTCCATGGTGAGTGGGTGGATGACGGCCCTCCACGTGAGCGAGGCCCACCTTAGAACTCTATGTAACCTTTCACTGAGTTTTCTAACGCCGATGCCGCCATGAATCTACGCGCCCGAATTATCCAGAGGTCTCATTTCGCAGCAGGAGGCCATGACGACTTCGTCAGGATTTCTCCATCCGTTTCTTCCGCATCTTCGACTATCAACTCATCGACCACAGGATACTGTATGACCAATAAGTTGCATAGGCATCCCGGCCTTGTGCGAGGAGGACAAAGCTAAACCCCTTGATACTGAAAGTATGCATTCCCCACCTTGACAAGGACACTGAATCGGAACCAGCTTTTATGACTTCGTACCAAAATTTTATCAAGCTGCTGATGTTGTACTTCCCGGCACTCTTATCCTGTTTACGCTCTACCCTAAAACTGGTTTTAAAAAAACGCAGGCAAGGCAGATGAGGACTAAGGTAGCCTGTTCGTCGTTCCGAGAACTATAGCACTGTCTATTAGAGCGACACCGATAGGGGTATATTATATATTAGTAAATTCATGCAACAATTAGAAAACACTAGAACTGCGATCAAGCCATGACCACGGCAGACCGTATCACATAAACACATTCAACTGTCTCTTTCCGTTAACTGCCCCCATTGATTCCAAAGATATTGGCGCGACTTCTGAGTACCAATTTCCCGTGCGTACTGGATGACTCTCCAGACATCTTGGAAATTACTAGCCAATCCCAAGCTTATTCTTACCACTCCAATCTCCCTCCTTAGTGATTTTTCAATATCACATAGTGTGACGCCGGGATAGAATTGGGTCATGACATCCTGGAGGTTAAGCAACGCCGCGGCACCTCCAGGGTTACAGACACAACCCGTTCGCAGAGATATATGTTGCTGCGACGCGGAGAATTCGATGAACGAATTCGGAAATATCTCTCCCTTGGGCTACGCGCACGGACATCAGTTGTTCAACCCATGAGGAAAGAATAGGAACTTACGTCCAAGAAAACCAGAGAGACTGTTGACCCGGTTTCAGATTGTTCGCCTATTGTTTTAACGCGCTGTTCGGGTAATCGTGAAAGTATTCGTATGACAGGACTTCCGGTTGTGTCGTGCCGCAGTTCGGATAACGACGTTGTAAGGTAGTGAATCAGGCATGAAAGTCTTACGGGCAAGAAAGGGAGATAAGTAGAGAGGAAACGAAGGCCCTCTGTCACAGCGGGTAGGGCTAGGTAATTGATGGTACCATCCTGAGAAAGTAGTTCAAGGGGACTGCAAATCGGAAGAAGAATGTCTAACCTCGAACTGTTCATGGAGCTCGTGTGACCTGGTAACAACTACTCCAGGAACTTGCACAAGGTTTACCGTACCACCTGCAAACCAAGGGCGCTTCAACTGAGTAAGGAATGATTTTTTTACCACCAATGCTCCAACGCCAGTAGGATAACCGAACATTTTATAAAATGAAATGGCCAATGCATCGACAGGGTAATCGGATAAAGAGAAAGTAGATGCCGGGGCCAGTGCTGCTGCATCCAGAAGGGTATAGTACCCCATGGAGGACGCATAACTTGCAATTGACAGTGGACTTTTGTGGTTTGAAATGTTTGATTGAGCCGTCAACGCAAATAAACTTGGAGCAAGGTTTAGCGATTGGGGTTTGTTCTGTAAAAGTATCTTCTGTGGAGGCGGTCAAACTTCTACAGAACGCACCGCTGAGCATTGTTCCTACCTTTGCAGTTGATAGATCGAATCCACCAGTTGGCGTGGAGGGAATGTAACCTACTATTGCGCCCTTTCCCAACGCGTATTGTCGTATTCCATGTACCTATGGAACATGGTGTAAGGACCGAGACTTCTTATGAGCCGATGACGTACGCTATTGTGCGAATCGGCTCCAAGCACGTATGAACTACCGGAAGTAAATGGGAATGCCTCCGCGACCAGTTTGAGCGCCGCTGTTGCATTCGCAGTGAATATCACTGCATAACCCTCCGGTGCATTCAAGAAACGGAGGACTTCTGCTCGAGCTTCGTTGGCGCACTCGGTGGATAGCCTAGCACTGCGTGACGTGATAAGATTACGGACGCTGAATGGTGAGATGGCAGAAGCGACATGCCTGTTGCTGACTGAATGCGTATTACCAAAGATGCTTCGACCAAGGAAATCAGTGTGTGCCCTGATCAGGCTTTCCGGGTACAAAGCACCGCCCATATAATCAACATAGGTCTCTCCGCTCTGATCTAGACGAGTAAAATCGCTTCGACGAAGCACATCCAATATCCAAGTTAACCTATACTCTAGACACTCACAGATCAGTTGCTCAAGTTCAAGGGCTTTCGACGCACATACCAGGGAAATCATGCAGAAATGTGCGGTAGGCTTTGGTAACATCGTCAGGGGGAAGTTGGTGAACAGGCTTATATGCTAGCGAAGGCGATGTAGGCATTGTATTCTGGCTACCAGGCTTATGACACGGCTGAGGCCCTCCACAGGCCACAAGAGTTGCCGTTTCTTGTACAGACAAATTATTCTTCTCCATGGTCAACTTGACGTTGGTACATCCTAAGCGTAGACGAGACAGGAAACTACCATGCTTGCGGTGGAAAAGAGACCGTTTCTTTTCTGAATATTGTGTCGAAGGGGATGAGTTACCCATAAAAGAAGCGGTGCTTTCCTGGAGATACTTCAGGCTGGGACAGTCCCGCCCATTCCAGCGGCGCTGCTTTATATATAAGTCAAACCTTGATTGAGGGGCGAAATAGGAACAACACGAAAACAGATGACTTGATAAAGTATATTGACTTCAGTTTTGTAGGGTTCATGTTCCTTAAGTTCTACTACGGCGGATCAAAATCACGGGTTGTCTGTCTTATTTATGCAGTGTGGTCCCTTGCTGGGCGGGGGCGTCGTCCTTGTGGGCGCCCACTGCGGAGCACAGCCTGAGCTCTCGTAATAACATGCACCTTCGGGAAGAAGACCCATTCGCAAACGTTCTGGCTTTGGCCCAACATGAAGCCACCTGTAATGGCATTACATCATGGAGCTACCCCTGAAAAAGTGGTCGGCGTCGCGATTGGAGCTGTGCTAATAAAATTTAACCAACGTGTTTGAGTAAGTTATCATGTGAGACGAGATAACTGATGTAGAATATATATATATATATATATTGAATGGTAGTTGTGCGTACCTGGACTGAGTAATATGAGTACAGTATGTACTAAGCAAAGACGGGGTAGGCCCATGGTGAGAAGAGGAGGAGTCTTAATAAGAACGCAGATTGAAACACAAGGAGCAAACTATATCGTCTACGGCCCAAGATGCCGAAACCCGGGGTTGGGGAGAGGTATCAGCCGCCGGCTTAGAACGTAATGGCTACTAAACTAACAAGCAAATTCTGAATAACCCCTCAGGATCATGTAATGGAAAGGTACAGAGCTGATGTTTGAATATGTATTCCAATTGTTCATAACTCAGTAAGCAGTATTGATGTTGTTGAGGAGACAATTCTAGGTACATACTCTAGAGATGTTGACACCATGCTCTGTGACATCCATTGTGTCTTGATAAAGCATGAGGATGCCTATTTTTGCTGCTTCTTGCTCTGCACTTGCTATAGTATTGTATCTGCAAACTAATCATGGCTCTCAAAGAAAAGGTATGGCTGCTACCATAAAATATAGCTCTGAAATAAATAAGATTGATGGACAATGAACTTAGAAGGTATGGTGCAAACCACTTAGTCACCACTGCATTGTGACAACTCTATGGACACCTGCAAAAATTGATACTTTTCCTATCCCTATTGCCAAAATACTCAGTTTGATGAGAGGAATCAAACCCCAAGACAGGATTTTAATTGGGTCAAAACTGGGCAAGTCTGACTGATTTGGCCACTACCATATATAGTATATTAGTCATCTTAGTCATTTACTAAAAAAGGAATATTTTGGTGTTGGAGCAAGTTGATTGTATGTGGTTTTTGCCATTTTGAGCTGCCCCCCTGTATGTGCATGTTGGAGGTATTTGGTAGCATATTTAGTCCCAACAGAACCCTGTTGTGCTGTCCATATTCAATTTTTTATTCCCCTGAAAATACATTAATTGTGATAATAAACATGTCCATCAGGCTATCATAACTACATACATATAGTGCAGCTTTTGGGAGCTGAGGTGACCTGATATGGGGTCTGATGATGGCCTGGTTTCCTGTCTTCTACAAAGGTCTAGTTACATACATGTTTGTGCTAGGAGATAAGTAGCATCTGTGATGCATTTTTGTTGATTCAAAAAGATTTTGACAACCTGATTTGGCCACTGTTATGAAGTAAGTGGTTTGCACCATAGTTTATGAAGATTTCTGTCTTGAATGCCCAGAGTGCCCTGAAATGATTCAGGTAGGCTGGGCTGGCCCACCTGGTATCATCTAGCACCAGGGAAAGAAGAGGTATCAGGCTACAACAAAAGCAAAGGCTGCCAATGCATCAACTGGTAGGCAAGCAACACTATTCTTGCTGGGTTTCTCCAGGGAGAACCACCAGTCAAATCAAGGGCATGGGGTGCTGCTAGCCCCATCTGGGATCAGCTACATACTAGAAAATAGTTATTTACATATCTTATTGCGCATAAGTAGTGTCTACATCAAATTACAAAAAAAGGTTTCTTGAGGGTTTCCTTTTATGGTATGTTGGAACTTATTTGGGTGTGTTTCCTCCACGGGGAGGAGGTGAGTTGCACATTGCTAGAAAAGAATTCGCTGATTTTTAGTGGACTGATTCTTGCATCTATGCATATGATATTCTGCTATTTGAGAACCCTCTGTGGAATTGAGCCCTCTGTGGTACCCTTTAGAGTTTTAGCCATATGAGTTTTCTTTACAAGCCTTTGCCAAACACTACGCAGACTGTACAGCAACCATTAAAAATATTACGTCTAGCGTTGGTTAGATCCCAAAGTTTCATGTCCTTTGGTGTAACGGATTTACTACAGAAAATACATCCGTCGACGAGAAAGCGCATCCCGCACATCTCACGATCCCCAAAGGAAGAGTTCAGACGAGTGGTCGCAAGTCTAATTCGGGCCAGCATGTCTGATGAAGCATCAGTGGTTTTGAAAGAAATACCTGGCCTCCGAAAGGTACCTCCGTACTGGTATCCTTACACAACAATGGCCAAGATGCGATGGCTGGGACGTGGATTGCTGGAAGTTGTTTCAACTGAATTTCGAGACCGATCGATGGAATATTATGTGCGTAGTCAAGTAAATGAATCTAGCGCAGCGAGCTAACAGCGTGACAGAGATATGCATTAGATTCCGGTGTAACGACTATTAACGGAAAAATTGCGAAGCCTGATACGATTATTCGTGATGGAGATCGAATAGAGTAAGTATGATGGTGCCCACTTCTTTGTCCTGACATTGATTTGACAGAAACATCGTACACCGGCATGAACCCCCAGTCACTTCGCAACCAGTAAAAATCCTTCATCACGATGTAGAAAGGCAGTTCATTGTCGTGGATAAACCGGGCAGCATCGTTCGTTCGTCCTGCCACCGTCTATATGCTAATTCGGATTAATGTTACTCTTTCAGCCCGTACATGCATCGGGACGGTACTACAAAAACAGTCTAATTGAGATACTTGTTAACGACTTTAGATACGAGAAAGTATACCGTATGTGTCTGCGATATTCAATTCTATGATCATCTTGATAATTTTCAATTATAGCCGTAAACAGGCTAGACCGACTAACTTCGGGGTTGATGATCATCCCACTGTCTGCTGACTGCGCTCGGTTGCTTACAAGTGACTTTCAGACGGGGACTGTTCGTAAAGAATATATTGCAAGGTGCAAAGGCAAATTTCCAGAGTAGGTCAATTGCTCGGTCAAAGCATAGTCCTACATTTGCGCTAATATATGAATAAGGGGGGAGGTAGTATGTGAAGAACCACTGCTAACGGTTGACCGTCAAATGGGGCTAAATATAGTCCACCCCGAAGGAAAGGTGCGCCAAAGGTAGGAGATTGCTTACTATGTCTCATTGACACCTTGTGCAGCCGGCGAAGACGATTTTTAACCGCTTACACTATGACGCTGGTACGAATAGCAGTGTTATGCGGTGTGAGTTGTGTCGCCTATCTCGCGAAGAGTGTAGTCATGTTGAATGAAGCTTAGGTCGACCGTTGACGGGACGATGTAGGGTGATCTCACTTTTTGCGTGAACAATCCCGACTAAGTCTGGTTAGCTCATCAACTCAGGGTGCATCTCCAGTATTTGGGGTATCCAATCGCGAACGACCCTGTGTACTCGGACGTCAAAATATGGGTATGTCTAGAAACGTGCTTCACGAGCATCCGCCAATTGACGAACCACAGGGAGAAAAACTAGGAGCGGGTGGTGTAGACATCGTGCCGAGCGATACGCGCTCCGCTCCCGTTCCACCTGCACATCTACAGTCCGTGACAGAAGCGCAGGGTAGTCCAGAGTCTCTTTCCAAAGCATCTAGTTCTTCGGAGATAGAATGTAAGAAGCTCCTACCACGCGAAACGGGGGAGGATATTGGCATGGGATCTCCTGTACCACTTTCGAGCGAGGCTGTGGGGATTATCACAAGGTTGAGAAATAAGAAGGTGTATATTGTTTCCAGCTCCTATGACCCCCTCCTCACTATCTGGCTAAGGACGAAGACGAGGATTGGAGTCGTTGGCGTGATGTCGTTTTCCGTGCCAAGAAAGCACTATCACCAACACAGTTGAAGATTCGGCCACCACCATCGCAAAACAGAAGAGTGCGCGGGGGTAAACGTGAAATTCTGGTTATAGAAAGTGAGGATCGTCCATTTGGACGGATAAACAGGAAA
Organism: Amanita polypyramis BW_CC; assembly: GCA_001691755.2. NCBI lineage: Eukaryota > Fungi > Basidiomycota > Agaricomycetes > Agaricales > Amanitaceae > Amanita > Amanita polypyramis. Next base: position 56,860 of record JNHY02000034.1, on the reverse strand, counting down.
ATTGAAGTCGCGACTTCTAACGACGCCCCTCCCAAAGCTCCGAGCATCGAGGACAAGACGCGTGCCAGAGGGTCATCAAGCGGCAGCTTGGTAGGGTATACCGAAGGTTTCTCGGATATGCCCAATGGTCCGGAAGTGCCTCAACTAAATACCTCTGAGGCGCTTGGGAAATTATCGGCCGAGCCTGAAGCAGGAAGAGAACTAGTTGAAGAATCCGGCAACTTCTATTGTCCTGAATGTTACTTGCCGCTACACCCCGATCCGAAGCCCGAGAAGCTCTACATCTTTCTCCATGCACTCAAGTATTCGACGAGTCTCGGAGAATTTGAGACAGAAATGCCCGAATGGGCAGCCAAAGGTTGGCAATGGGATCAGTCGTGAAGTATATAAGTTTGTAGGATACATGTAATTACAATACATACATCGCAGGTATATATCACTGACGGGGTAAAGTAAGAAAGGTTCATAGAAGGATTAGTGAAGTTCCTTACTTTAATGAATCTCGACATGAATTTTCTGTAACGATACATCAGAGGTGAGTGCGAAGCAGTAGCTTGGCACTTACTTGTGGAATTCTGTCCGCAGCAAGTCATTCACAAATTGGTTCGCAGATTTATCCTTGAGGTTCGTAGCCTGATTCTTGAAAATCAAATCTTATACACGCGTCAACGGAAGGTCCAAACACCAGACGAAGATCACATACCATCATCCCACCGCCGTTTGACAGCGAACGTTCCCGGTGCAGTTGTATTAAGCCCTCCTGGTGACTGACCCAGAGCAGCAGCCAAATTTAGCAGGGGATTCTTCGTTGCAATGTCAAGTTCTCTTGCTGCTGTATCTTGTGCAGACTGCTCCTGCTCCTGTCGTGCCTTCTCCTCGGCTCGCTGTCGTTTAATTCTCTCCAACTCCTTCAACAGTTCGTCCGTGTCATTTTCATCGTCCGATTCTTCTTCACTGATGTCTTCGTGAACAAACGAAGGAGCAATGAGCAACTAACGGACCTTTCATCCTCACTCCCTTGGTTGCTTTTGCTGTTTGACTGGACTTCCTCATTGTCCGAATCATCTTTATCTAGCTCCAGTGCTTCCTGCAGTAGTTTCCGCCTCTTATTCGATTCCTCATCCTCTATGGCCTTAACTTCTCCGTTCTCGATTGTTTTGCCTTCGACTGAAAGTGGTGGTTTCCCCTCCGCCTTGCGCTTCTTATTCTTAGCTTCTAGCTCTGCAGTGAGGAGTTCTGCACGGAGGTCTCGTTTCTTGACTTCGTCTACTGAAGTCTGGCCGACTTGCCTTTACGGTGACATTGATTCATTAAGCAGGACATCAACACATTCTTTGCTTACCGAAATTTGAGCTTTGTATGAGCTGCCATGTCGCGCACCGAGTATTGGCGCGAGCCGCCTTTCACATCTCTTGCCTGCGCTGGGTCCCATGTTGGCCTATGTGCTGTAGACATGACAGACAAGCAATTGCAAAGCTGCTAAGGTGGTTTCGAATTCAGAAGGATATTCCCGCCACGTGACACCATACGCCGACGCCTTCAACAGCAGAGGATGCCGCGGGTTTGGTTTGTGTCGACTGAACGCCCTAGGGTTCCTGTGTACACCTTTGTGCTACAACAACTACCAGATCATGAGGCAGCAGCATATGTTTCACACTAGATTAGGTGATTTAGGGAAGATCCGTAGAACTGTGAGAAGTGGGACCAGATTACTCATATCGTGACCCGGTGAAACTGGTCACTTGCTCCTCCCAGACATGGCTCACCTTCTGCGAATTTCCACCACTTTCCGCGTTTGCGCGCCCATCAGATTGTCATCCATTCGCTTGTTATCATCCATGCACAGTCCACAATATAACTTTATACTGGCATCGCGACCAGAACCTGATGTCGCTCTCATAACCTTAAATAGGCCAAAGGCTCTGAACGCACTGAGCAGCCCTCTCTTCAAGGAGCTAAACCAAGCCCTGGAAGATGCTGACAATGATAGCTCGGTCGGTGCTATTGTACTAACAGGATCTGAGAAGGCTTTTGCAGGTGTGCAGTTCCCTTCTACTAAAGAGTTCAAGTAATCTGACTCCCAGGAAGCGGGTGCTGATATCAAGGAGATGAAGGACAAAGAGTGTGCGTGGACATGACACTGGGAAGGCTTTGGCTTATAATTGGATCAGTTCCCGAGGCCTACAAAAGTAATTTCCTCCAAGAGTGGGCTCAATTGACAAATATTCGCAAGCCGATAATCGCTGCTGTTAGCGGCTATGCTGTGAGTGGCTCGCGAGAACTCCAGACGGTTACGGTGTCTGATATTCCCTGTTAGCTAGGAGGTGGTTGTGAACTAGCCTTGATGTGTGACATCATCCTCGCCTCGTCTACCGCGAAGTTCGGTCAACCAGAGATTAACCTTGGTATTATTCCAGGTGCAGGCGGTTCCCAACGTCTGGCACGAATAATCGGCAAGTCGCGCACAATGGAATTGGTTCTCACTGGGAGGATGATTACTGCGCAAGAGGCGGATAAGTGGGGCATAGTCAGTAGAGTAGTGGAAGGTGAGGGTCAGGTTGTGAAGGAAGCACTGGCTATGGCCAAGGAAATAGCTAGCAAGAGTCAGATTGCAACGCAGGCAGCGAAGGAAGTCGTGAACGCTGGTAGGTCATCTGACATTGTACCGTCATCGACCATGCTCAAGGATACGGCAGCGTATGAATCTTCTCTTGCGGAAGGACTAAGATTGGAAAGAAGAATTTTCCATAGTTTATTTGCTACAAAGGATCAGAAAGAAGGTAAGATATCCGACTGCGCTGGAATGTCTCAATGTTCATCATCCCTCGATAGGAATGTCCGCGTTTGCAGAAAAGCGACCTCCCAAATTCGTACACAATTAGCCGCAAGTCGTACGTCTTCGCGCTCCCGTATCCAGTTATGACCCGTCAGACTGCCTCTTTAAGGAAAATTAGTAGTAGCTTCATATGACTACAAGACAACTCGACGTACATCGATACCAGCGAATGATGCCCCCTGCGAGTAATGCTATGAAACCATGATATATAAATACATCTCGAGATGTTGTCAGACAAATCAGAACTCACCAACACCCAAACCAGCGACAATTCTTTTCTGGGCAGTTGTACCGGGCGCGGCGCGGCGCGCTTGCCAGAGTGCATATGTCCCAACCGCGGCAAAAGTACCTGAGCCTACTATACGACAACCTAGACAGTCTTTTTTTCCAGGAAGCGCCTCTACGTGTTCAACAAGCGAGCGGTCAGCGGCACCATAAGGGTGATCTTTCTTGCCTTCAACGCCGCTCATGGCAGAACGCGTCCACACTATTGTTTACAGCTATTTGTTCACATCTGTCAACGCGTGCTTATTAACAAAGACTGGTACTGAATTACGCAAAGGAATCGAAATTATCGGCAATGAAAGCACGGCTATAAAAATGACCAACACCTAAAGGAAGGCGACTATAAAATTAGCATACGTGTGTTGGCCAAGAAAAAATAAGTACTGTACTATGCAAAAAAGAGTTTAAATTACCAACAATAAAATCGCAGCCATAGAATGACCAGCATTGAACATTGGAAGGTAAATGTTGTCCAGGGGAAAAATAAAAACCCAGTCGCCGGCCACCGTCATACATCAGAACAAACAAACGTAGTTGCTCGGGAAAATATGTCTTCCTGGCTCTCTTCTAGCTTCGTCCAGCAGCTCCCCACTCCACCAACCATCGTCTGGAGTTTCCGTCACAGCAATGATATCCCCCGCTTGGAAATCAAATTCATCATCAATCGTGGCCCTGTAATCATACAGCGCCTTGACTAGAGACGTGATGCCATTAATGCGTGCAACAACTTGATTAATTTGATGAGACCCACCTAGGAACAGAATACGATTACCCGCCTCAGTGACGGGAACAGGAGGCTGTGGAGGTGTCGGTGGCTCCAGCGCATGATTGCCGCCACGCGGTACCGCAGGTAAAGGTTGAGATTGTCTACGAAGTGACATTCCGCGCCTTAGTGGACGTCGTTCGGGTTCCTCGGGTATAGGTGGTGGTGGTGGTGGTGGTGGTATATTAACGCTGTATCCATCCGCGGGCCGGGTCAGGCCATTAGTACCACTTACACGGGCATCAGTCTGGACGTTGTTGGCTCCTTGTCCTGCGATAGGCACAACGGGCACATGGATATCCGGAGTATTCTGGATTGACCGCCCAACAACTTCGTTTTGATAAATAAGTTGTGGCTTGCGCGAAATGCGCTCGTAGTGAACTGTCCGGTTTGCTGGAGGTGATCCACTTCCCGATGATGATTTTTGGCCATCGTTCGGGACAGACGCCGGCGGCCCGGCCAGCCTGTTTCCTGTCCCAAATGCTTCGACAAATGCCGAAAGGTCTTCGTCGGGTTCGAGCCGTTCCAGTGAGAGGCGGATTTTTTCACATGACTGGAATAAATGCTTAGTCCATCCCGAGGCATAGCATTCATGGGACATACTTCGTCATCGCTGACACAGACTGTTGACATCACGTTCGCATAATCCCAGAGACTGTCTCTCATAAACTCCATTCTCTCCTCCTCGAGATCCTGACAATCGTCACAGAATCCCTTCCATTCTGTTTCCCATTCCGCTGATAGATCCGTTAGACCCCTTGTGAAGCTAGTATAGTCCTTTTCATTTGCTTTGACGGTTTCCAGTGTTCTTCGTAGCTTAACCTGTAACCTCTCCAAGTTTTGACCCTCTAGATGAGCAGATTGTTGCTCATATAACTTTATGCGCGCGCAATCTCCTTCGTACTTTTCTCGAGCTTTGGCGACGTAGGATGCTTGACTTTGCTTCGCCTTGAGTTTTTTCTCTATTGGTACCTGTGTGGAACGCTTGCGTTCAATTTGCTTTTCATGAAAGAGGACGACAGGTTCTATCAGATCCTGCCGAATTTTAAATGCCAGTTGTAGGTGAGATTGGGCTTGTCGGTGGGTTGCAGCCACCATTGTTTGAAGAGAGGCTTTTAGTTCGCTGTGAGCATGTTAGAAAGGTCCGTTTAGTTATCCAGTAACATACCCTGTTTCATCGGTGCCAACGGGCATTCGAGCGAGAATCCCCAGGCGTTTCCCAAATTCCTCTTCTATCGCCGCCCTTTTCCGGCTGAGTGTTATCAAGCGATAAATCATCCCAGGCGCCCACGTACCGTTGAGTCCAAAAATTTTGGAGCTCCTCGCTCGTCCTAATTGCGTTCCTCATCCGCGTTAATAGCACAGTTGTGCCCTCGTCACCTTCGCCCCAAAACGAATTACAAAAATCCCGTGAACCGCTGGCATAGACATCATTTCCAGGTTCTTGGGGGATGGAATAGGTGGATAGCGTCGAAGTGGACTGTTGTGGCCGTACCATCATTGCTGCCATGCTGGTCTGTGTCAGATAGGTTATGTATTTGCTGGCACTTTGGACGTATATACGACGAGATGACAGAGCTGATCGGAGTGGCTGTTCTCGGTTTCAATCAGGCGTCCCATCATTTCCCCGACAGTGATTCAGCGCTTTAAGCGCATCGAAGGCGGTGCTTGTTGTTCCGGACAGCGGGACATGGTATGGCGCTGTAAGCACCAATGCTACATGCTACCTAGAAGCGGGCCAGACAATCCTTATCAACTATAATATCCTGCAACGCCTCGTCATTGATCGGAACGGAACGGAGTCTGTTTGCACCGGTGTAGGGCTCGGATGTACACCCTACCACTCCTTGACCCATGTCGAGTAGTCTTATTCGCCAACCGTCTCCACGAAGGAATTCGGGCTTGGAAACCTTGTCTATGGGGTTGCTGGCCTTATTCCTCTCCCTCTCCTCCATTCGTGAGGCCCAGCTATCGGCAGGTGGGCTATCATCGTCTGTTGCCTTTGTCCAGACCTCTTCCAGTGCCCTTTCGAACTCATTCTCGAAGTCTCCTAGCTCAGCCTGCAGCGCTCGCCCTTCTTCTCGATGTTCGGGTGTAAACTGAAAGAGGTGCGGTAAAAGGTTGCGGACTTCGTCTGTTTCACCACTCGTTAGTACTAGAATGAGGAACACTGCACCGCCTGTAGTACATACCACGAGTCGTACTGAATTTTCCCACAAGCTTGGTGATAGACTTGAGAAGATATTCTTCTTCATCTACTGTCCCTTTCCGGCCTGAGCCGATTTTCCTCTCGAGCTTTCTCTTTGAGCGTGAACTCCTCCTACGTTATGTCCTGTGATAAAGCTGTGTCACCAAATGACAGGTAATTTCCACATACTTGGATGTTTTTGAGATGGCACTAGCCGCTACGGTATATCTTGTAAATGTAGTAGCGGGCATGGACACATCCGTCATCACATCGACATTGTGAAGGGTTGGATCCTCCGTGCCATAAAAAGCATCTAGGACCATATGTAAGAGCACCAAAAGACTACCAGTTCGAATAAATCTTACCTGGCTCTTCAACCTTTCTTATCCGGAGCTCTCTGATGCGGCCGAGTTGTTTGTGGATTTGCTCCTGCATTTCTTTAAGATCTTCCGATATTTGTGCCCTGCTTTCCAACGCGGCTGGGTGAACAATCTCCTCTACAAGTTCTGGGACCTTATTGACGGTTATCTAGAGTACTCCTTTGTGAACCTATGTCGCATAGACTGTCATACTATAACCTACAATGCGACGGGCCTCTGAGAAGCCGTTACCTTCAAGGAATGCGATAATCGCATGCCTCACGTCCTTGGCATATTCCAGTAATACCTGTCCGGCTTCCAAATGTCGCCTTTTGGATGAAAGTTCGTCTAGGAGTGGATAGTAGGTCATGTCGTGAATCGGATCTTCCATTGTCAACCCACCTGCTATCCGGTATGCAATATTGACCACCTCCTCTCCTGGCACCTCAAGAAGATAAGTGATTGTGAAAAGCTCTCTCCATTCCAGGGCACGTTCATGCGCTATCATTGCCTTAGGTAATTTTCGTGCCTCGACAAATACTATGATAATCATCAATGCCTAACCAGAATAAGGCATTGAATGACCTCACCTACAGCCGCAGACCTGAACTCTCGTCTATCAAATAGCCAATCGCCATATAACTCTAGAATGGTCTGCGGCAGCGTCAAACGTCCATATACTGATTCAATTCCAAATGTAACGTACGTCATATTCATTCGTATTCTTCCATATCGACAGTGCTGATTCGTATAACTGATAGTTTTCAATATATTTGATGGCTTCTTGGAAGCGTTCCAGACCTGTCTAGAAGTTTACTGCACGGTGGATATGTGTTCATAACATGGGCAATTACCGGCTAAGCTAAGGTTCCTGAGAGCATTTTCCCTGCGTTTAAGGTGATCATCGATACAAAACCGTTGATAATACTTGTCCAAGGCGCGTAGCTCTCGGAGGAAAGGCAGGTATTCTCGAGGGTCCTGGATTCAACATTATTTAGTCTATAGTCCTACTCGTAGATCTTGTGTGCATACCTTCTGTGAATGCTGGGCGATCATCAGAACAAGGGAGAAATCGTACATCCCGAGAGCCGTATTGAATAGCACATCTACATCTACCAGGAATATGATGTACTTGACCGCATCTTCGACGATATCGGGGTGCTTGTCTGCCCGGAGAATCACTGGAGGGGTAGCCAGGAGTGGACAATATACTTACCGCGCAGCTTAAGCAACAGCGACAGAGCAGATTCAAGGTCTAGTGGCGCCTTCACGACATGTGCGGTGAGAATAGAGTTGACGTATTTCGTCAAGCTGATTTTCTCCTGCTCGGTTCGCACGGCATCACAGACTTTTGCAATCGTCTCTGCAGGCAAGGATCCACGGCTATAAAGGAGTAAGACAGTCGTCAAAGGCCAAAATTGTGTCACAGACCCCACGACAGTCAGGAAAAGATTTATGTAATCCACTTCATCTAGTTGCTTCACGAACGAAGCTACACGTTCGAAAAAAGCATCTTGGTTATGATGCACAAGCACGGTAAGATCTATACGATGCTTCCGGCACGCAAGAAACGCCTTTCGGTAATTGCCTCTAAACCAGTGGTCAAGAAAATTCGGGAGGTGAAACCCTTATGTTCATACACGTCAAGATCTTGTTTAACGACCCCCATCACCAAAGGTCGTGGATTTATTGTTTCCAGGTTCCCGCGAGGCATTTGTAACACAAGGCTCATCGAACTCGGCACGGACACCACAATTCGTGAACCACGTTCAACTTTCCTCGTCTCCCATGTACTCGACATATTCTTGAATTCGTCTTCAGTGGCCAAAAGCACAGTTGGTAGCGTGTTCAATGGTACGAACCATGAATCATGGGCACTCGTTGTGTAGATCACAAATCCAGATGCAGTTGTAAAAGAAGTCGCATTTGGAGCTAGTGTTTTTGGTGCATGCTCGGTCCCTATCACGTACAGCTTACCATATGCACCCAAACCAATATAGAACCGTTCTTCTGACCGGAAATGACCGTCGTTAGTGAGATTAGTGAGGTAAAGCGGGAGAATATTTCTCGCTTGTAAGCAGAACTCCGGAAACTCAGCTCCGGCATTAGTTTGTTCCAGAGTTTGGTAATTGACTATTTCTATGAGCTTCCTGCATACACCATAGGTTGAATAAAAGACTTACATTCGAGTATTTTTCCCTTCTGATCCTCTATTGCCAGCGTTGGATTTATACAGATCAATCTACTGTTCTGCATCGACAGGGCTCGCCGCTGTGTATCCACCGTACCGTCCTTTCCGACTTTGATTGTGGCAATAACATCTGTTTTTCCGGACGCCCCAAGTGCAACCATGACCGAGTATTCCTCCAATGATTGGACTAGGAGCTGTCGCCAGCTGTAAACATGTTGATCAACGATACCCGACCAGACTTTTATAGGGTCCATAACTTTGCCAGAGCCTGGCCCCAGCCGTGTTCTGAGATCCCAGTATTCAATGTAGCCACACTCCCAAAGAACCGCTAGCAGGTCTGCATCGGGCGAGAAGCTTGCGTGCACCGGAATTCGAGATTTACAAGGGATGGGGACGGCGGACAGGTCTGGGTCTAGAGAGAGCTGATACGAGGACATGGGTGGAGGCACGTTCTGTGTTCGGAACGGGGTCAAAAAAACGTTTGCTATTCATCATGTTATAATGACATACATTTAAGTTAAAAGTGACAGTGACTTACCACCATCGAATACAGCGACAGTTCCGGAATCAATGGGTGGTTGAGTATGTGACACGAACATATCCCATCCATAAATCCTAATTATGATAGATGCTGCCAAATATCAGTGTCCTTTATAACGAAAGAAGATGTGCAGCTCAACTTACTGTTCGTTGTCAATATAAGTAGGTAAGGGTTTTCAGGATGCCAAGTCACGGAAGTGAAATGAACGTCTTTGTTATCCTCTAATGCTGGCGCAGATATCTCCTGTTTAAGGTACCTACGTAACGTTCAAAAATATGGCTGAGCAGCTATTTATATCACTCACCAATGGTAATTGCCTGTCGTCCAGAGTTGTACTTGACAAGAATTAGCTATTGCCTATGGAGTTGAATGTATGGCATACCAAGATCGCCTTCCTCTTTCTCAATCCAAAGAGCCAAAATATTTGACTCCGAATTCCAAAGAAGTTCTCGTACGCGATAAGCCCATTGACGCTTCGCTGAAGGTGGATCAATAGGCTGCTGATCAAGATCCTTTGCTCTAATCCCGAATTCCCCATGCCTCAAACCATTCCGCTCGAAAAAAACGACGTTATGGCGTTCTTTTTTACCGGCACCACCTCCCTCGAAACCAAACCTTTGAGTTGCAGCGATAAGATTTCCAGACGGCCTCCAAGATAAGGTATGCTCGAGGCCACCCACAGCCTCTGAGGTGGACTGCAAGACGCCCTGCCGGTCATACACTCTGAGTATACGTCGTCGTAGCCCATCGGCAGACCGTGGCGACAATTTGGATACTACAAAGTACTGTGCATCGCCGCGCCAACTGATGCGTGGATGTTCGTCGTCGTCCGGGCTCGAACCAATTTTGGACTGTGCAGGCGCTTGAGCGGCTGCTTTTCCAAGTGATCCGTGGAATTGTGTCTGCTTTGAGCCCCAACCGACATTGATTGGAGCGTCTGATTAATATTGTTAGCATTTATGAAAGGCGACTGGACAGGATTGCATATACCCTCCCCAAACTCTTCTGTCTCTGTGGGAGCTTCGGACAGCACATCGAATGTAGATGTCATTAAAATCAATTTCTCCTCTCCTGAGATGATGTTAGGTTTGTAAAAAGCTCCGGCGAAAATTACTACCTGTTATAAGCGCAAGCAGCATATCATCTGGGCTCCATGCTGCTGCTAGGATTCCGGTTTCGAATGTCCCTTCAACATCTGACTAAATTACATGAACAACTAGCAGAGGTGGGGAACGAGGAATATACCGTTGGCAAGTCCGTCTCGAGGGATAAAAGGGTGATATCTCCTGCACGCATTATTACGGCAATTTGTCTAGTTTCGGGAAGGATTTTTAGAGAGATTATTTGGCTAGCTTCTGAGGAAGAAGTGGCGATGGGTGAAGTAAAGAGTGCAAACGGAGAGGAAGGAGTCTGTTCAGAGGTTAAATGGGAAAGATACAAGTTGCAAATCGACCCACATCTGTCGCATCTGTATCTTTCTGCAGTACTGGAAATCTCCATATTTCGACATCGACGTCACCGTCCGGATTTTCGGACTCTGATGCTGTATACAAGGTGTTCTCGTCTATATCGATGGCTGCCGCAGATAGCCTTGTATTTTCAAGCCGAGTGACAGACAATGCGCACAGTGACAAGTTCCTCATGATAAAGCCGCGATAATTGACCGCGTCGACAAAAATCGCAAATTCCTAGTTTCGATGAAACCAAAGCGGGCTGGTCCTGTTTGGCGGAGGCAACGGCTCCAAACACCGTACTCTTACTTCCACCAGGATGGCTCCCATTCGGACGAGGGGGGAAAGACCGTCGACCAGCGGCAAGAACCGTCGAATACACGGAGAGAGTAAGGTACAAAGACGTTCGGATACGCTCCCTGGGGTGCAGAAAATCAAAGCATCGCTCCGGCAAACGCGGAGATTATTGGCAAAGGTTAGTTCCTGTGATTTGGTTTCCACTCAATCTGATATGACTCGCAAGGACAACTTGGCTGCTGATGTCAGAGTGGAAACTGAACGGAGACTCAAGGCACTTGAGAGAGACTTGGAGAAAGCTGAAATAGGAAGAAAAGAGCGTACTCTTGCCATCAAGTATCACAGGGTTAAATTTTTCGGTGAGGATTGGTTCCGGCACGTTCGTGAATTGCTTACAATGCATAGAGCGACAGAAAATTGTCCGTAGAATAGCGCAGACAAAGAAACAAATAACATCTGCCAATGGTGACACCGGCCATCTCGAGTCTAACTTGTTTGACCTAAGGGTTGATATGAATTATATACTGGCAAGTTCTCATGATGGTTGTAATGGTGGGGCTGACAGGCAATTGTTGGTCAGCATTATCCCAAAACCAGAAAATATGTTTCATTATTTCCTCCCGAAATTAGGAAGGGGGAATCTCGGGATGAAGCCGAAACGACGAGGACGGACATACGTCGCCAAGAGATTCGTTCCTGGATTAGGGAGAGAATGAAAACAGGGGAACTTCCCACTGTACCGGAAGACAACACAAGCTCAAAAGTCGTTGGAATTACAGCAACTGATTTCCATGGACCTGGGAGAGGAGGCGGAAAAAAGGGGAAAACAGCCATCACAAAACCAGCTGATGACATTGAACGTGATATATTTTTTGGTGACGATGAAGACGAAGACGAAGCGTCGGACTCGGGCGGTGAATGAACACCAGGTGAGAACATCTCACCTCAAATGCCACGCCCAGTTACACAAGAAATTTTTCAAAGTCTTTTCATCGCTACATACTAGTTCGGTCACCTTGTTGATACCTGAAATCGGTGCTCGTTGTCTGGTGGTGGTGTGGATTAAGCGAAAGATCCGCCGGTCCAGACGGACGATGGGAATTTCGAAATTTACCAGGGAGAATGAACTTTGCAAGAGAGAGAGAAAGAGAGAGAGGTTTGGTCTGTGCGGAACATTAGTTGCGGACAAACGGACATATCCATAAGATTTGACGAATTCACTCATCACTCGGATGCTAGCACTGTTGCAAGCATCAATTTTTGTAACATACCTCTACCTTGTGCGAGCCGTTACGAAAACTCGATGGGGGTTGGGTTTTCCGACACAAGTTTCGGCGCCCGACGAAAAAAAGAGAATATTGCTTACAAGTGTACATTGAAGTGACAAACCCTACCAGGGTATGTATAGGCTCAAGGTCGTATTTTACCAGTGATGAGATGATTTGTTTCCTGTGTCCGTTACCATGAAGAAAACATAGAAGGACAAGTGCCATCAAATGTTCGGCATGACCAGTTGATGTGATATCAAAGTTTAGCAGCTTGGACTCTGGCATCATGTTTAGCGGTGTATTAACGTCTACGACAGGTGGGGGGGTCTGCTAGGGTTGGTCGGAAAAGCGACCGAGGCACTGGCGCAGACAGTTCTAGTGCCAAGTGCAGTGCTGTGGGAAAAGGGGGGGGTTTTTTTTTTTCTCTCTAAAAAGAAGGTGCGTTCTGGGTGCCGGTAGATCCGGTCTTTATCTTGTTGGTGTGTTTGTTTGGGTGCAAATGTATGATGGCGACAGGAAGTAATATGACTATGTAGTACCGCGGTGGGCAGGAGACAAGTGTGCGGTGGCAGGGACAGAGGCGCTCGATAGGTAAGATATCAGAGGCACGATCGATCGGGAGCAACGTTCAGATCGATCGTGTGAACAGACAGTGGCAGTGAAGTCATGACATTCCGGCCTTGTTAAATATTTCTCTTTCCAAACTGGCCTCCACCACCCCTTGCTTGTCTCTCCATGTGCATCGGGTCCCCGACTGCGTATATTCTTTGGTCCATCCTATCGATCATCGTAAGCCGTGCTCCCCAATGCCGATCGGCATCCCCCCCCCCGTTTGCTAATCCCCACGCCCAAGTTTATGATCGTCCTCTTGACACACCTATGGATTTACGATAGATTCCAATGCGTAAAATGGAACTCCGGGAGGCAGCCGGGGGCGTTCAAACGGCTAATGACGTATGTCGCCCGCCCATACCATCTGTAAACTGATCCTCATCTCCCCTTAGTTATTCATATTTAGGCTCCATTCCGCTCCTTGTAGTTTACAGTGTTGGCATGACTCGTGTAAAGGTCAAAGAAGGTACCCGTCCGATGTCTGCAGCTCACCACAGCCTATTTACATTCCTTAGGCTTTTCACCTGGCATTGGAGGCGAGAGTAAGCAGTCGCACATCATTCGCCTCGACATTTCATTCATCAAATTTGAGCAGTGACCCCTACAGGCTGTGTCCAGTGGGAAAAAAGCACTAGAGACTGGCTGCTGCCGCTATATTTCTGCCTCAGCGGCGGATGGGCGCTTGAGATGTGTGTCTAACCAGTCTGACAACCATTACCCATTTCTCATAATTTTTCAACAGCGTGACCCATTTAGAGGGTGAGATATAACGAACCTGGCAGATTCAACCTGACCCTCCGCAATAGAGCTGACATTTTGGCTCTTCTTGCTCCACCAAGGACCCAGCCAACGCCCTTGGTTTCGCAGCTGGGAGTTTCGGATGTGGTACATCGGCATGTGCGCGTGTTGCTTCCTGAAATGCAATTCTGACAATATCTTAGGCAGCGCCTTGGCTGTGATAGGATTACCGTTGACAACTTTGCTTGCAAGGACCGACCTTGGTACTGTATGTCGAATATCCCTCGCAACCCCATTCCCCGCTCACACACACACACACACACATATATATATATATAAACAGACTCAGGCATGGATATTGCTCGTCGGATCTTCAGCCAGCACTTGTACCACCATTTGTTTCTTTTATGTCCTCGCACGCTTCCCACAATTTATTCAGCAAGTCAAAGCGGAAGGTGCGCAGCCCACTGTTGTGGTGCGCCTTGCTACTTTTTATCAATTGAATGTAAGTTCGTGTTCCGCAACTTCCCCTCACCAAGCACTAATGTCATCAAGCAAATACGAGTAGTATTCAGATTCATTTTCACTATTCCTCTACTGATTATCGCCGCTGACGGTATTCAACCCCCATATCCTATTGTTGGTAACGTGTAAGTACAGACCCTCTTTACCTCGGTCCACTAAAAATAAACTGGGTCGTAGGTATATTGCAGGCAAGTAATGGACTTTTTTTAGAATTTATATCTTGTCTGCGACATTACAGGTACAGACCTGCTGCTCATGCTTGGCGCATTTGGTTGTATCGTTTCCTCCGGAATCACACTCTTTGTGAGGCCCCTTTTCTCCCTACTATTATTTGGGGAACCAACTCCTTTAACAGGTCTTCTTCCCCCGATCAATTGCCCAAGAATCAGGATATACGATTCAGGAGAAAGTACCTATGGAACCTGCTACGACACCTTCAATACCCACGCCGCCTATGCATCAGTATCAACAACACTACTACCGCTACCATCCCCACCAAACACCATCAAAAAGTGAATTTGACAACTTCAGCTCCCGACACGTGCATTCCACACCAATTTCCCGTTCACGCTCTCGCTACTCGTATAGTATAGAAACAGTCAGCAATCACCTGTTTCCCAGTCACGACAGCGACAGCGTGAGTGCCCATATACGGCCCCAATCAAATATTTCGTGCGTCAGGACGAAAACACGTTCGATGCCACCAAGAAGAGCATCGATGGACGATGATGCAAATGATGCAAGGCTAAGAACTATCTTGCGCCGGCATTCCGACGGCGCGAACTTTTGCGAACGTTATACCAAAGCAACGAATGCTACACACTTTATCCAGGCGATCACGCTTGCGGATCTCTATCGGCCACCAGCGCTGCTACACCCTTATGTGTGCTTCCTTCCATCCTACATGTTCTGGCGAGTAGCTAAATTGCACTACAGCTCTTGAATTTTACTTCACCTATTGATCTATTGGACGACAATCACGACCATTTTAATTCCACCAACTCCCCAATACAACCATCATAAACCCCGACATACCCCTCAAAATACTCACACGATGTGCCATCTGTTTCGCTAACTTACCAGCTAACCAATCAAAGTTCGAACGTTCGTTATCCTGTTATGGCCTTCTCCGTCCCATTGCCATACCTACCTTGCTAGTTTTACCTGTGCTAACTTACAAGGTGTTGTATTCGTAGATAGCTTATGATTTTTTCCCCATGACCCCTTTTTATGGACAGAGTAAAAACTTACAATGTTTAAGTGCTCTGTGCGGATGGTGTAATAATAACATAGGTACATACTTCTTACGCGGACACCGCGATATCGGCCATATATACATTAAATGGATCACCAACGGTCGCTCGGGAATGCCACCGTTTATTGGAGGATAACCTTATATTTCGCTGTCTTCTCAATGTCCTCGTTGAAAATATTCACGTCCCACGGCAAGTCTGTGTATGCACGCGGGATATTAAGTCTACAGCGGATTATGAGTTTCATATGGATTACAAAGAGTCAGGCACTCAAATTACCTGGTGTGGCCCCCGACGCCGAGGCTTGTGATCTTGTCATAGTCTTCCTTGGGTAGCTCTATCTGCTGGAAGTTAGATCTGATACGGTCCTCATGTACACTTTTTGGAATGGCGATGTATCCTCGTGCGGCGCCCCATGCAATTAGGACCTGAGCAGGAGTAACGTTAAGCTTCTTGGCAACTTCGTTGACGACGGGGTGCTGAATCAGGTTGGGCTTTCCAATGACTAAGCATGTTGGTATGAGCACCTGGAGGTGGCATAGTGACAGGCTTACCGTTGTTGCCCAGAGGACTGTAAGCGGTAATGTGTATATTTTTGGATTGACAATAGGCTCTGAGATCGTCCTGAAGAAGGAGCGGGTGTGCCTCGATTTGGTTGACCACCTGGTAGAGGTAAAAGGAACGCCGGAAGAGATGAAGCACTGGCATACCGGGGCGACACCTGTGGCGGAAATAATGGCCTCGAGGTGCTCGACCGTAAAGTTGGACACGCCGACTGCTCTGACCTTGGATTTGGGAAGGGCTAGCATTGCCTTCCACGTCTCCACCAAAGAGACGTCTGCGTCGATTGCAGCACTACTACCGTCTTCATTCTTAGGGAAAAGGTCGCTCAAGTGTTCCCCTGGGACAAAAGCAACCGGCCAATGAATGACTTGGAATAACACTATCAGCGTCCTGTTACCAGTTGACCTGTACATTCACATACGATAAAGATCGAGATATTCAAGGCCAAGTTCAGCGAGCGTATCATCGAGAGCTGGCTCTACGTGTTCAGCCTTGTGCGCTGTGTTCCAAAGTTTAGAGGTGATAAATAAATCCTCGCGCTTGACCACTGATGGAATAACTTTTTTGAGAGCGGCGCCTACTTCACGTTGATTCTGATAGACCTTCGCCAAATCGAGGTGTCGATACCCATCCCTTACGGCAACTTCCACCTTGAATCAAGTCAGTCGTGTTATCGGGGTGGTATTTGACGCATACAGCGAACTCGACTTCCCGAGGCTTGGAAAGCCAGGTACCAAAACCAATCTGGGGTATCGAGGTACCGTTAGAGAGAGAAACGGACTTTCCGAGAGACATTGTGTTGGGGGCGAGAGATAAAGCCTATGTCGTTGTTGGGCTTTATATACGTTTATCTTCTGCACTACGGCGTATTTGATGTCGTCATTCCATCATGGAATCGGTCATTGTATGACGAGCTCTCGGTTCGCCGGCCCGCCCATGGTTCCACTCCGCGAAAGCGTACAGTAAGTGTCGAAGTTGGTAACTTGTAACTGGAGTTTACTTGAAAATGTGCGCGAGGTTCGGTGTCGTTCTCACCATTTGACTGAAGACCCCGAGCTTGAGCCTCGTAAATTATATGCTTATACTTATATTGAGGGCAATCGCCTGCGTTTGGTCGTCCAGTTGTACATCAAGTATTTGTCAGCTTCCTGTGCCTGGCAAACATCGTAGGCTATTCGCATGCGACGTAACCTGGTTTGACTGTTATTAGCTGATCTACTGCTCTTTGCTGGCCTTCCAATCTACCAACAACACCCAGACGACCACGTTGCGTGGCTTTCCAACTCAAACTTACAACCGCTCACATATTGCTATGTCACATCGGAATGGCAACGCACTCCATTATCATGACAAGAAGAGGCAGGCTCAGCAAGACATGACCACAATCCCCCTTACACCTTATTCAGGCGGCACTGTCGTCTTTCGAAATGTCCGTAATACAGGGATTACTTCGCCACGACATCMACCATCACCTCCCGCTTCGGCATACTTTCCTTTGCTTCCAGAGGACCCAGATGGCAGGCCAGTAGCTTCTCCCGAAGCACAAGCCCATTTCGCGTATAGCACAACCCTCCGACGCCACCATACTGAATTTTCTGCGCTTCGGTCGCCAACAGACTTTGCTGTGGCGGTGAACACCGAAGTAAATGGCCTTTGGTCGAGGTTCGTTAATGTCGTGACTGGTCAAAGAGGACGCGAGGAAGAGCTGGAGGAAGGTAGTCGCACTAGACACACAGCCACCGCTGGTGAACAAGGTGAAACGTTTTCTGCAAAATTTGCACATCGCTCTGTAGAGGTGCGCTCTTTATACTGTTTAAATGCGTCCGAATGCCTAAGTGCGTCGCAAACCAGGATACTATTGCATATTTTAGAACCTCCCCAACGAATGGGCTGTTACGTTCCGATATACCCAATCTATTAGCAACGCATGGTTATAATGAGTTTTCCGTATCAACACCAGAACCTGTCTTCATCAAATTCCTCAAAACTATATACGAAAGCCCTCTCATTCTCCTTCTGTGCGGGAGTGCGGTAGTGAGCGCTATTATGGGCAATATTGACGATGCTCTCAGTATTACGATGGCTGTATTGATCGTTCTGACTGGTGTGATCTTATTCACTATGAATTGGTGTTTATACTCAATATTCCATCATCTACAGTTGGCTTTGTACAGGAACAACGGTCCGAGAAGAGCTTAGAAGCACTTAACAAGTTGGTTCCCCACCATTGTCATGTTATTCGGTTCGTCCGAGAAAAATACATTTATGACCAGCTAATTCGTGATTAGGGAAGCTGAAACTATTCACTTATTGGCCAACGAACTCGTTCCAGGCGACATCGTAAACGTTTCAACGGGTGACAGGGTACCAGCCGACATCCGCCTGATATCTGCAGTAGATCTAGAGATTGACGAGAGCAGTCTGACTGGAGAAACGAACACTCGAAAAAAACACACGGAGACATGTCAATATACTACCGGTCAGAACGGAAAAGCTGATGGAACTCCGGCAGCGCTTGCTGATCGGACATGTATTGCCTACATGGGGACGCTTGTTCGCAGCGGTCGAGGTGTGGGAGTCGTTATTGCAACTGGGACGGACACGGAATTTGGCATTATATTCTCCATGATGCAAGATGTAAGCCGGATGTAATCTTTGAGCTCCACTTCTCATGAGGGGAAATAGGTCGAAGAACGGAGGACGCCTCTTCAGCTAAGCATGGACGAGTTGGCAAAGAAGCTTTCCATGTTTTCGTTTGGAATAATTGGCATAATATGCTTGATTGGTGTCTTACAGCAGAGATCATGGTTAGATATGTTCACTATCGGAGGTATGTTCCAATTATTCCAATGTATCTAATCTCATGTTTCACAGTGTCTCTGGCTGTTGCTGCGATTCCCGAGGGCCTACCTATTGTGACGACGGTTACCTTGGCACTTGGCGTGCTAAGAATGGCGAAACGGAAAGCCATCGTGAAGAAGCTCCATTCCGTTGAAGCGCTTGGATCCGTATCTGTTATTTGTTCAGACAAAACAGGTATGACATATGTGGATTGTGCAGAGAGAGTTTGACGGCTGTTGCAGGGACGTTGACCAAAAATGAACAAACCGTTACGGAACTGTATGCAGTCGATGAAACTATTTATCTGGATCCGACATCGACGGTCCAATACATCTATCAAACTTCACCTGCTATGAGAAAGGCCTTGGATATCGGCGCCATCTGTAACAATGCCTCAACGGAGCGTAATCAGGATGGTCAATGGGTCGGCCAATCTACCGATGTCGCTCTCCTCAATGTATTAGATGTGTTCAATGTCCCCGACAGACGACCGGTGAGCGAGCCGCATATCGACTTTAAAAAATAATTTTACGACATGGGCCTAGACGTTCAAACGCTTCTCGGAGAAACCATTTAATTCCGAACATAAATATATGGCTGTCAGTGGCGTCCACGAAGGCCGTTCGTCTGTAAATATCAATGGAACACCACGAGACATGTACTATATCAAAGGCTCGATTGACACCATCCTAGACCGGTGTAAGTTCTATTATGTGAACGATGAATCGACGCCATCGTTAGATGGCAATACGCGAAATGCCATCAGAACCAAGGCCAACTTGACCGCGTCCAGAGGGCTCCGTGTGATCGCGTTAGCGTTCGGTTATGGGTCTGCTGATGCACCATCAGTGTCTTCTCTGCCAGCGTCTCGAGCGTCGTCACCAGAAGATGAGAAGACGAATCTTGTGTTCGTGGGCTTTCAAGCTATGCTTGATCCGCCACGCAAAGGGGTAGCGGACTCGATTGGGCTACTGCAAGCGGGTGGTGTGCATGTCGTCATGATCACTGGTGATGCGGAACAAACGGCGCTGTCAATCGCGCAGAAGCTTGGACTTCGCGTTGGTCGGGCTGGGGGTGGAGGTGAAGTGTCGAGCCAGTATTGCTTAACTGGCAGTGCAATCGACCAGATGACCAAGGGGCAGCTGAGGGAAAGAGTTGGGACGGTGAGCGTGTTTGCGCGGACAACACCACGGCACAAGATGGCAATTGTGGAGGCATTTCAGTCGAGAGGTGCGGTCGTCGCTATGACTGGGGATGGAGGTGGGTTTTCAACGTGTCATGGTCGATTGACTGGGAATACTGATTGTGAGGGCGTTAGTTAACGATGCACCTGCGCTGAAGATGGCTGACATAGGGATCTCCATGGGCAAAAGCGGCACAGATGTTGCTAAGGAAGCCGCGGATGTTATCCTGGTGGATGACAATTTCAGCTCGATATTACCTTCTGTGGAAGAGGGTGAGTATACTGTTACTAGTCTGAAAAGCTAGGCTGAGGAAGGACCACAGGTAAATCGATATTCTATAATATCCAAAATTTCTTGTCGTTCCAGCTAAGCACCGCTGTGGCAGCTTTGACGTTGATAACGCTGAGCACCATGTTTGGTTTTAGTAACCCGCTGAACGCGATGGAGATATTGTTCATTAACATTTTGATGGACGGTAAGCATCTCTTATACCCGATGAGATTGGATCGAACGACTGCTACGTGGCATCTAGGGCCTCCTAGTCAGAGCTTGGGTGTGGACCCGGTTGATCCGGCCGTAATGCGACGACTGCCTCGAAAGAAGGATGCGCCGATAATAACCAGGCAGCTACTGTTGCGGGTGCTATTTTCGGCATCGATGATCGTATTAGGGACGCTGTTTGTATACACGTTTGGGTCATCAGAAGAAGAGATGTCGAGAAGGGAACAAACAATGGTATGTAACAACTTAAAATCTTATCCGACCATGACGCGGCATGAGATGGCCGCCTTGGTGGTCGGTGCCATGGCACGTAACTAACGGATATGTAGACGTTTACGTGCTTCGTGTTTCTCGACCTAGTGTCAGCGGTGCAAAATCGGGGCCTAGGATGCGGGTTGTTCCAAAATCGGATGCTGGTGCTAACAATATCCATATCTGCAATCACACAACTTGGATTGGTGTACGTTCCATTTATGCAGGCAGTGTTCCGGACAGAAGCATTATCGTGGGGCGATCTGTGCGTGATATTAGGGCTTGCAGGGACGAGTATGGGGTTGCACGAGGCGCGGCGGGGCTACGAGAGGAAGGTGACGGCTGAGGAGTATATGAACGGGCTAGAGAGTGTATGATACCGTATTCAAAATATTCTCGCGAGCGACTGGGCGCTCTTGCTCCCTCCCCGCATTCGGAACCAGGTGCTGGCTGGCCATTTATTCACTTCGGCTCACGCTGGGCGACGTGGCGGCCATCCAGCTGGCCTCCGTTCCTGGGTCTCGTCACCATTCATATTCTCCCTGATTAGCGCATATACCAGCACCCGGGCTGACCATGCCTCACTTAGGCCGCGTGGGCGACTCGGACTCCCCCTCTCCCCCTCCCCTTTCTCCCAGCTCTTCATCCTCCTCCTCGCCGCCCCTGCCTACCCGGTCGCCCCTCAGACCGCCCCCGAGACCCATCTCGTCTGACATGGCCCGGACGAGTCAGCTCTTCACACAGGTCTCCACGCCCCCTCGTAGTCAGGGCTCGCCCAAGCCTGACACGCCTCCGCCATTGGCACCTGAGGACACAGCCGTGGTGGCTGCTACCGATCCTCCTATCCCCGGCTCCTATCCAATACGCATTCCGAGTGGTTTTCACACCCTTGATGGCTTGCTGGATACCATCGCCAACCTGAATCCGGACGAGCATTTGAAAATGAAGCACTATGCGTCACAGCGGTCGGAGTCGCCTCTGAGCATCTCTCAGACCGAGGCTGACGAGGAACGGTCTTCCTCCTCTTCCTCGTCTATCGGCCAGCCTCAACCTCAGCCGTCCATGAGTAAACGACAGCACGCGTTGCAAGAGCTACTCTCTTCAGAGCGGGCCTATGCTTCCGACCTAGTTCTTATATGTGACTTACACATACCCCTCGCACTAGGTACACTCTTGTTGTCCTCATGTCGTATTCTATTGACGTCAATATTCGAAATTAAGGGCATGAGGGTGGTTTGCACGCTCCTACACTCACACCCCCGAACTCATCTGATTCTTCATCACGCACGTTGTCCACAGCATCCGACACGTCATATTCTACGAACGGCCCTCCCATGACCCTGGAAGATACCAAGATTATTTTTAACAACATAGAGGACCTTGCCGTATTCTCAGAATCCTTATGTGATAAGTTGGAAAAGGCAGTAGGTTCTGGCGAAAATGACGACCGTGTGGGCACTTTGTTCCTTGGCATGGTAATGCGGACATTTTAGCCTTTATCAAACGCTTGCTAATGGGTGGCCAGATCGCCGAATTTGAAGTTCCTTATAAACATTATATTACTCGACATCCTAGTGCTCTCGCCCATCTGCAGAATCTTCCACAGACCTCTGCTTTGACCAACTATCTGTCACGTACGCAGTCTGTCGCGTCCGCAGTCTCCCATGCATGGGATCTTGCTTCACTGCTCATCAAACCTGTTCAACGACTCCTGAAATATCCTCTTCTTTTACTTGCTATCTACGAAGATACACCAGATGGTCATCCTGACAAGGAAAACCTTGAGCTTTCCAGGAAGAAGATGGAGGAGGTGGCACGGAATGTGAACGAAGGCCGACGGCGGGCCGAAGTGGTGAAAGAGGTGTTGTCTTCCAAGAAGAAGCCCCTGTCATCGACAGTCAATTTGAGCAAGATGAAGACTCTCCGTGTTGGCTCTGGAAAATTGCCACCGGCTGCTGACGCTGAGAATGGGGAAGCTGCCAAGGTGGAAAAGATGCACATGGAACTCAAGAAAATCGATGTCTTTGCTCAACAGTTTGCCAGAAGCGTGTTGGAGTGGTCTAAGTTCATGGGAAACGTTGTTGTCGCCCTCCGTGTGTGGGCAATTAGCTTTGGCAAGGTGATCGGCTTATCGGCGGAGCAAGGTAGTGAAGCCTTCGACGCCTTCTTGGCTGTGGTGGAAGGACAATTGATGTCCCTTTGCGTCGCTTTGGAGGCAGCTGTAAACGAGAAGCTACTCAAGGAGATCGCCCACTTGCTGACTACGATGACCCAGCCGTTTAAGCTTATCGCGTCAATGAACGAACAAGAGCCGCTTCACAACCACTTGTTTACAATGAATATGAACAATCGCCGACCTCCCCCGCAACTCGTGGAGGCTTCGAACAATTACCGCGCCCTCCGTGGACAGCTGGCGGCGGAGCTACCGGACTATCTCCTCCTGATGCACAAGGGACTTACGATCCTTGTGGGAAGGTTGGTGGTTATTCAAAGGGAATTCTGGAGAGGGGTGCGGGATAGATGGGGCGAGCTGTGGGACATGCTTCGTGTTGAAGGGGAGTTGAACGCGGGATCTTCGGAAACTATTAAAGTGTGGCATACGCGGTGGGCAGACGTGGATGAAATCGTGAGCGCAATTAGCATCACTCAGCGACGGAAACTGCACACGGAGGTGGTGGTGCGGTCGCGGACTTCAACACACTCCAATGGCGACTCTAGACATTCTAAGCAGTCGTCTCCGACCACGGCTAACGTGGCGTCTGTTCTTTCCGCGCTCGAGGCTGTCGGCCCATACGTGTCCCCTCACTCTATTTCACCGACGAGGACCCGTCCAAGGGGATCAAGTGATGCTTCGGGTCGTCCCCCTCGTCATCATCGTCCGTTGGGACGAAAAGCTTCGAACGAAAGTCTGCGATCCGGTATACCGAAGCAACCCAAGTCACCACGCAGGAAGACGGATGACTTCTCTGAATACGTGATTGCGCAACATGCACAGCACGCTCACCAGTCATCCGCGAACCCCCAAAATCCACCTCTTCCTCGTACTAAGAGTATGCCTCTACCAATTGGAAAGCAAGTGCCTGGAAGGAGTCAATCGTCGTCGAGAATAGCTGCTACATCGTTTGCAAGTACGGATTCGGACCAGACGTTGTATTACCCTGAGCATTGCTCGCCGGAACATCATAAACAGAAACACGACCATCACCACTCCAATGAAGACCGACATAGTCATGAGCATGATAAGGACCGTGAACGTGAACGGGACCGAGACCGCGGTCGATGTTCTCGCAAGTCTAGTCTGAAACGAAACCAGGAGCAGGGTAAAGCATCCAGCGATGTGGTGGAAAATGAGGATAAGAATAGCAAGAGGACAAACTCAGCTAAGCGGTCGTCAGCCTCCCGCCAACTCGCGGATTCCTTCAAATCTATTACATCGCTGTTCAACTCTGGGTTCTCGTCGGCCTCGTCGGCTACGGCTGTAGCTGACGAGGCGTGGCTCGTAACGAACCAAGATCCGCGCCCGCTGACCCAATCTCAACGGGACAGCTGGATGAATAAAGAGGCCAAATATGTCTGCCGCGTGATCCATGCATGCAGGCCTCCGGCTTCTGTGTCGTACTTCAGTTTCCCGTTCTTTACACTTGTGGAGGATGAGGTGTATGAAGTTTTGCAGGAGGCCGGGCACCCAAGCATACACCCCAAGCTGCCGTTGTACGTAGACGACGGTGAGGACTGCTTGTTACTTTGTCGCGATGCAGATCGCAACGTAGGTTGGGCTTTGGCTAGTTTCCTTGAACCGCTCGATGTTCTTGCATCAGATCACAGGAGGTGATGATATTATGCTGATTCGTTCCATGTATTTCGTTGCCCATTGACACTCTACCCTCTACTCTGCTTAGACTGATCATCTTTGTACTCATTCTGTATATCTGTTCCCATTACTTACGTCGCCTGTATGTTGTACCATGTCTCGAACACTCGTTACCCTGTTTCTGTTCCATTACAACTGTGATGCATATCTTTATTAAACTCTATGCAATACAATGTTTTCCAAGATAGAATATCAAATGTCAAATCTTATAACGCCTTTGGCTTGATTTGGGGAGTGGGTGGTTCGTGGGTACGGGGATCGACCATGTCACCCTGTGCGTTTAGGGGCCAGAAAGTGTTTTTGAAAACGTTATGTGGATCGTAACGCTTTTTGATTTCGCAAAGTCGTTCCCAACTTTGTCCGAAACAAGCTTTTGTACGCTCGGGGGGCTCGTGGCGGCCCAAGAACTGTCATTAGTGTCAGACAAGTTAACTGAATGCTCTCAGTTTAGGGCACTCACGCTTGGAAATGGTCCACCCAAAGCAACACGACCCAATGTATCCGATATCCACTAAAACTCAGTGTAAGCAGCGAACAAACCTAACCGGCATGGTTTCTTTGACCCACCCCCTCGGCCGACTCCATACAACGGTCGTCCTTTATGTCCATTTCCCACTGGTGAAGGGCAGCTATCGTAAACGCCGCCTCTCTTTGCGACTTGGGAACGCAGTTATCCTCAAAGTCGGTGATGGCCCCGCCTGCAAGCTCAAACAGCCAAGCTGTGCGTTGGGAAAGGGAGGAACGTCAACCGTCCGCTGTCGGAGAATACCCTGGGAAGCAACTTACTGCATCCGAGGGGCGTGTCCGCAAATTTTATAACAGTATCATTGATGACGTCGTCAGGTAGAGAAGAGATAAGAGCCGAGCGGATGAACCACTGTCTTCCAGCTTAAAATGACGAAGGTTAGCTAAACCGGGTCTAATTCGAGGAGGCGGTGATAAAGTCCAAAACCTTTTCCTCGGAGAACCTGAGCGACGCTGTCCTGCTGGTGCAAGAAGCTCTTCTCGTCAACTTCGTTGAGCAGACAGTTCTCGCCATCCCAAGATGAGATTGCCGCCAGAAATTCTTGGCCCCTTTCTTTTGGCCCAACGTAACACATTTGAATAACGACGAGCGAATCTTTCCCGGCAGGCCCTGCGGTTAGAAGTACATTTGCGTAGAGCTCTCGTGGTGCATTTTTGACGCAGTCGCGGTAATGCTTGATGAGAGACGGCGCCGTAGCCTTATTAAAGCGGCTTAGAAGGGAGGGTTAGCTGTGTTCCCCCTAGCTCCGCAGCGATGACAGCAAGACACGAACTAGATCAGATTGCCTGCGAAGACGACCGGGACGGGGAATGCTTTAGCTTTGTAGCGAGTTGCTACTCCAAAGGCTGTTCCGGCCCCCCGGAGCGCCCACCATAGATCTGAATAAAAAGCATATCAAACGATCCGCGCTGACATTGAGTCAAGCTTTTGGCCCACCTGGATAGCTGTCTTTGTTTACGACGACCACACGACCATCGGCGAGCACCATCTCGGCCTCCACAAGGTTATCTATGCTGAGCCCGTGTAGTCGTCCGAGGAAGCCGAATCCACCTAGAAGCATATTAGAAGAACCGACAGGGTGTGCGGCACTAACAAACCAGTGATCAAGAGGTCCAAACATCGCGCGATGTAAAAGACTTACAATGGAACATGATACGGAATTCCATCCCCATAACCTGTGATGTAACGAGCTTCAAGTTTTTGGTTGGCAGTAAAGGCGTCAATCTCCTTTTGTCGTATGCCAGCGCCGAAGGTAACGAACGCGTGGGGATATATAGGCTCGACTTCTACATGTAAAGTAAACTGAGAAGGGTTTAATAAACGGTTCGATAGGAGCCCATCCGTGGCATAATTCAGAGGCACAGGCTGCCGGACTGGCATATTCGCTAGCAAGAGGGGTCGAAGCAGGCCTCCAAAGGAATACGAAGTGTTCAACGCAGGACTAGAATCCATGTATCCAAATGGCTCTGTGCTGCTTTGAAGTGGTATGGTCGTCGTTGGGATTGCACAGGTGGTCGCATCGGGTGAGGGGATAGTCAAAACAGTGTTTGTGCCGGAAGCCATGCTCGAGTTATTCGAGTAAGGCGAACCTTGATCGGAGTTGGACAACGCATCAGAATTGCCCAGACTTCGTGGAGAGTTATATTTTTCTGATTCTTCCGAGGCTAATCCCTGATACGCACGACCAGATAGACCACTGACAGGGAAGTTTTGAATGTCAAGGCCCAAAGGTGTACGGAGGAAATTGGCTACTTTAAGGGAAGCGAAGTCGTACATCCCTAGAGCTATATCGTCTTCACGACGTTTCTTTCCTGTAATGAAAGCGGGGGGCATAGAAACGGCCTTTCTCCCTTTGCTATTGGTGCTAGAGACATCGTTTAAGCTTGTGTAAGATCCATCAGGATGAGGGGGCTCGATATCTGCATCAGTAATCTTGCATAGGTCGATGATAACGTCGCCCCCGATAGCCCACCCGCCAGTCCCATAACCACCTGCTTTGACGGATGGTGATAGCGAATACTTGTTACAAAAGAGAATGACTCTGCAGAATGGGCACGCCTTTAGCGAGGCACAGTGTGAAGGAAGTTACCAACCTGCTGATGTCTTCGGCATTCAGAGGGCAGACAACTACTTTGGCCATTGACACCACGTTGCCGTTAAAAATGGCGTTGTGGTGCATAAAACTGCAACATACTCGCATCAGGCTACATGAGCAACGAAATAGCAAAAAGCTCCTGACCTTGGGTCGCCATAGAAGAAGACGTCACCCTTGCATAAGGCACCTAGTTCCTCGCATAGTTCTTTTGCAAAGGGCTCTATGTTAACGATGGCTGAATGGGTGTCCATGTACGGGTCGCTAGAGACTGGATGGAAAGTTATCTGGTTATATGGCGCAATCTGCCCGTGCCGTAATAGAAGGTCTCAGTCAACAAACGTCTCCTGGACGGATGCTCCGAGGTACCGATTATCAGTGTTTCCTCGGCTTCTAGAATGTTTGTTGATGACTGGCATGAAGGCATATGTAATTATGGAGAAGTTCGAGCCTACGATATTTAGAATCAGCGGATATCTCAAGCATATCAGAATGATTACCAGATAGAAGAACTCCTCGTGTTCACAAACATGCATTTAATGTTCCGCGAACTAGCACGATAGGCAAATGTCCAATCCGTAGTACGTCAGTCTCGGCATCCGCAGATCATCCTGGAAGCTCCTGCGGGATTTTTCCCAAAGCATGCGCACAGGTTACGCTTCAGAAGATTCACGAATCATGATATCAAGGAGCTTATAGTCAACAGATGTTTGACGGTTGGTAGGGTCGCATGTCAAGTAACTTGTTTGAGGACGATTCAGTTGAGGTTACGAAGCACACAGCAAATAGATAATGATAAATATGTATAGGCTGATTGCGCCAGTTGGAGGTAAAAACGAACGTGTTGCACAATCACAGCATAAATGCGCCACAAACATCTTTTTACTCAGTAGGTTGACTCTAAAACGCTTTTGTTAAAACTGGCATGGTAAATTTTCCCTCCAACTCACCAGACTAGCTACCATCATCGTACGATCAGATCCGTCGGAATCCATCATGTATCATGTATGTGCGTTGCTGTCCATCGTCATTTCGGCAATTCGATCGTCCGCGTCCCGTATAGCGGTGGTACTGTGTCTTTCATTTCTGATAACGGCTCCTTCGTCAACCCCCTCGTTTCCTTTAGTTTCGTTTATGTTCATGACTTGAACTATATACTTTGCGCCTTCGTCCCAACCCGCCATTTCGGCCTCTGCAAGAGGTGAACGCCCAGCAGTGTTTCTGATGTCTATTAGATCAGCTCCTGGACCGGTGGGAAATTGGACAAGTTTTTTAGCGACATCCAGCTGAGAATTGATAGCTGCCCAATGCAAAGGCGTAGAACCTGCATTGTTCTGAGCAGATAGAAGCGACGGTGGTACAATAGGCAAGATATAGTCTAGGATATCTAAAGTGAACCTTTCATGAGTGAGAATAGAGGCGTGACAGGGGTATCAGATGCAGTTACCTGTATGGCCATTGCCCGCAACCATATGCAAAACACAGTTGCCGTTTTCGTCGCGTACCAACCCCAGAAAATCCTGGCCATGCTTGTCTACAAACTGACGTACATCATCCATATCGCCATATCTGCAGGACAGCAGGAGGTCGTCTTTTTCATCGTCTGTAGGGGACATCGGGAGACTGGGCAATCGTGTGAACGTGACAAGAACACTAACAAGATTTTGCTAACCTCTTCGAATTTTACTCAATTTTGCGCTCTACAGAGGTACTTACAGTACGAATCATGATTTTGGTTCGTGTTCCACGTATCATATCATGTCGAAAATGGTCCCAACTAGGCGAGGGTTCCGAGGAACATAGTCTGTTCGCAACAAATCACCGTCTCCATCAATACCGATGATATCCCCAGCTGTCCGCGTCAGGTGGCGACCCGTTTTGAATCCCCCTTCTCCTATATTATGGTTCCAGAGGTTACTACTGTACTTTTCCTTTCTCTGTAACTCCTTACGCCCTTCACCCAATGTGCCACACTTCCCCCGCAAGCTACCTGGTCTGGGCTACCTTTTCTTCCGGAGTAAGTTGCCGTGTACAACCCGAGCATCATCCTCACTAATGTTTCTCCTCCAGCTACTTGTTTTTCTTTTCTATCATTTGTGGTCATTCGATAGGTTCAAATGCTTGAAGTGAGTCGCTCGTCATTATGTCAGTAGCTTGATTCACGATTGCGCCCAGGTGGGATAGCGGCCCCAACTCTGGCGCGTTTAAGCGTGTTATGACAGTCAGTACTTCTGCACCACCTTACAGGTATTTTAGACGCAAAATCCCAGTATTCATACCTACTAAGTGTACCACTAATGTGGTTACACGCGATGGGGTTTACAATCATTAAATATCGAGCCGGATTTATTTTTCTCCCGGGTACTGGCGATACCACTGGTAAGCAATAGGAAAAGATGTAGAATCCGCATATTTATATACCATTACAGTCATCCCTACGCCATATACGCTTTGGGAACCAGCTGCACAAGCCGCTATATTTCCCCTCATATTCCTCTTTTCGATTTCCTGGGCTCTAGAGATGTAAGTCTTCCTTCCCTGATGACGAGGCTGTTCTAAAAACAAAGCAAGCGTCACTCACTTGGAAGGTACGAGAACCCGGTGTCAGGAGTATCACATGGGCAACTCATATATTTAGAATTATGCTTCTGGTACTTCCTCCTTAACGCTGGCCAGATGCAACGCGACTGGTTCAAAACATGGTATTTCAGGCTCTGGGTGACGGGCTCAGTCACTGCAATCCTGGCTTTTCCTCTCATGGTAATCTTTACGAGATTGGATCCATTCAAGGTTAATGCTAGAAAATCCTCTACTCCTAATACTCACCTACTTTTCTAGTGCGAGGCGTACTTATTTTTGGTCGGTAGCCTGGGAAGCTTATGCATCACGCTGTTGTTCTTGCCTATCTTGTAAGAGTTGCATGTTCTGCCGTGTGTGGATCAGCTCTCACGTCATCGTTCAAAGATGGACGTTCCCTGCCTTTTTAGACAGTCTGGTATGGATCTACACGTTGCACGTTAGATTATCTGCTAGACACCGCATACAGAGGTCCGAAGATGTAGACACCGCAACTATCGCTCGCTTGACCAAGTTTTCAGAACTCAACGTACGTTACAGTATGATTAACCACTATGGTGAAGATAAGCGCTTCGTTGACAGAAAATACGCGTTGCGCTACGCTTCCTGTTCGTTCTCCCATTCTTATGCCTTGGAATCGATGGAGTCCGCTCTAATCGCGTTGTCAACTTGAACCTGATTGCTACTGGTATGATATCTTTAGGTATCAACTCTTCTCTGATCAAGAGGTTTGCCAGATGTTCTTGCCGCTGTCGCCGCTCTTGGATGTGTCATGTCTTCCGGTATTACCTTGGTTGTAAGTACAATGCACACCTGCTTCTATGTTACCTCTAAGAGCTTGTTTGGTTGTATTAGATATTCTTTCCCCGTTCCGTTGAAAGAGAAATCGCCGAGCGCGATGCAGCTCGATTGAGGAAAATGTCACGGTTTCGCCGAGAAACCAATTCCGTTATTGAGGATCATGAATGGATAAAAAGTGCGCCTGGTTACGCGATGACCGGTGGAGGCGCCTCGCCGATCAAGAAAAACGTCGAACAGCTGGAAAGAGACCGTGACTCTCACAACACATCACCAGATTCCATCGAGAAACCCTGGATATATGGAGAATCTGAAATTTCTTTCCAACAAGTGGAACACTTACCGCCACTAAGACCCAACAGAAGAAGGGGTACGAACGTCGAACCGGGAGGGCCGGCGATCCTATCGATTAGCACCCCTTCTAACTCCAGTAGTAACCTTCACTATTCCGTGCATCCCATGGTGCTCAATTGGACATCCCCAATCGGTAAGGCTACTCCCCTTAGTGTTTTTTCTCTGCGGGATTCTCACTTTTTCGTTTGCTTAGAATTCGAATATTCTAATAATCGCCTGACCTTTCGACGGCCCTGACGGAAGACATTAAAAATGACTTGTGGCCTTTTTTTCGCCGATAACCAAGTACAATATTCCTTTTGAAATTCATTGATGTAATTACATTGTTCGTCAAATATATGTCTCTTCGAATCAGAGTCCCCCATGGAAAATAGTCCAGCCGACCTCGGTATGTATGAAAATGGTAAGCAAGCCTCGTTTACATGTAGGGCAAGATAATGATAGGCCGCAGGGGAAATAAGCAACTCGTATCCTCACTCAAGCAAAGGTATATAATTCTGTGGATTATATGGGATACTGGTCTTATGCACAGTGCCGTCCTGACAGTCCACTACAACAGGATTTTTGAAATATTATACTACCGCTATGGCTTTGTGCTCCAAGAGTCGGACCCAGTAGACGAATCTCAAGTTGCCAGCGATAGCCAGGGCAATGCCGATACGCTGAACAGCTTAAGTGCCGATATCGAAAAGCAGTGGCGAGTGCTCACCAAACTAGTCGCTAGTAGCATGGCTGCAATGCCAGGTGTCGTGAAGCCTGTGCAACTCGCCGTTAGTTTTATCAACACATTCATTGAAAAAGGGTGCACCCCGAGTCTAGAGATTTATTCTATGTGGGACCTAAGCACAGAGTGCGATTATCCTCTGCACGGAATAATGGGAAAATCCCAGTTGCAGGTGATGCGACAAAGCAACGACAAAGCGATACACTATGTTATTTCTCCAAAAAAAGACAACTCAAGGCATTTCTGGACACTTATCATTCGAGACCCTATAACGGTACTGGAAATCATGCGGCGCAATCTTAATCCAAAAATCGAGAGCGTAGTAAACTTTCTCACTCATTCTGGCATACCATTCAACACAGTAATGCCATCCAACACGTATCCGCCGCCTCCGCGATCAATACTGTCACCACCCGTTAGCCTGGGTGTGAGGCTTCGGAGTTTTATTCCTGATCCAATGGAATACCGCCTATACGAAGCAGCAAGAGACGACTTTCTTCGTGGCCCTTTTGGTCGCGCCGCGTTGCTGAAGGGGGGAATAATCTGGCGGCTGGCTAAGGGCACCGTGCCTATTCACGAAGTCTTTAATGGTCCAACACGACTGGCTAAAGATTTTGGCCAGCTCGTGCTGGTATCTAACGGACAGGACATGATAGATGACAATCTTTCTGACGACCAATCGGAATTAATCTCTGGTCTATATCAAATCGGTAAGTCAAGTACGCTTTCAAAAGAATATATTATCGAATGTCGTGCAGCTCACGGGAATCAGATAAAAGAGGTTTCTTGGTGGCCAAAACATACAACATGGAAGGGGTGCGGTTTGGATGTGGGCTATTGGTCTTCTAGTTGCGAGACGTGGTTCCTGAACCGGCTGCGAGCGATACGGAACGGAACGGCCACTCCAAGAACGTCAAGAGAGTGGAAGAATTCTTTGTCTTACCTGAGGAGGACCCCAGTGTTGGTGGAGAATGGACGACGGGCGGCCGATATGTTTTTGTCGGGTCATACCTTTCCCGGGTCTTGATCAGACTTCGGAAGACATAAGGTGGATTAGTATACGACGACATCAATATGATGTAGCTAGTGACAGCGACCATCAGTGCAAGGACGTGTTTGCGTCAACCAAGATGGGTTGTAGTATCTTGCTGGTTGAAAATCGAACGATCTTGGGCGCCCTTCGTTCGATCGTCTTTGAGCATCCTGAAAGCATAGCACATGCCAATGAACATACAACCAAAAAACTCTCAACAATGCATACCTAGCATCCACTCTTGCGTCCTCCCCTTCGACAGTGAGAGCAACCTGAGGCATCTTTGCGTCGATGACCTGACCAACGTTTCATCATTCAGTAGTACACAGATCAAACGGCGGTCTCCAGGAATTACAGCTCACATAATGGTTGTCGCAATGAGGACAATATTCGTCACTCTCATCATATTCGGACATGTCCTTCCGAAAGGCTTTCTTGCATTTCTTGCAAATGAAGACCATCTCTGTCGTCTTCCCCAGGTGGTGGTCTTGAGTCTCGGCATGACATTCTGCACAATCAAACCATTGTTTGCAACAAGGTGCGCGTATTGACACCTGGGCGTTCAGGATATGTTTGCTGCAGGATAAAAGCGCAGTCAGCGCTCCGCTGCGTTTGCAATAAGTTCAATTGGTACTGACCACATTCGATCGGTTCAAGGTTGCTATATTTGTCGTGTCACACCGTCACGTACATCACCCCGAAACCAGGGTAATCTAAAAGCCCTGCCATGGATTGCGCGCTGTCCTGCAATTCTTTTCTCAAGTAGTCGTTAATTATAAACATAATAGCCCGACTACACGGCTGCAAAGGGACACCATCACCTGCAGACTACGCTTCCATAACAATAATTCGTTGACTTTCCTAAAAATAGATACGCTAATTATAAATCCATGTTACCAACAGTTGGATGAATCACTGAGAAAATCGTATGCCCCCTGTTACTTTACGCATCATGAAACATCCAAGAAATACGTCCTTGGGAGCATAGCTAAGCGTGGACGATTTGTCGGCCAAAAGTTGATCCAAGCAATCACTGAAGTTAGTCATATTGATTTCACGTATTACGGATCGTGCTCCATTATTCTCGGGTTGCGGAGCCAGCTTACTATAGAATCGATGTCAAGGATCACTACGCCGCGCTCTGAGGACGTGACATAAATCTTCAGTGCTACTTAGCTTCAGTTGCCACTGTAGCTTGGGATTCGAATCCAGCCGGCTGATACCGAGGGAGAACGATAAGCTATGCGTTTCAGGTTGCCATATGGCGGGGCACTTCTAACTTAGGCTCTGTCTACTACTACTTGTAACTCTGTCTACTACTACTTGTAACTCTGTCTACTACTACTTGTAACTAATTGATTGTTACAGCGCTCTGTTGGAACAGGAGCGTTATTTTGCAAATGCGACTATGGTGACTCTGGACGCGTCGCAAAGAAAAGTTTCGTTGGAGTAAAGCAGGTTGATTTTGGCGCATGGCACGGTGGTGTAAGGTATTGAATCAGAAGCTATGCTGGGCTGTTCCTAGAGTGGCCATAAGCTAAGAGAGCCTGTGTTTATGATGGAAGGCTGATATCTGCGGACGCGTGTGAAGCTCATCAGCCTCCTGGTGCGTCTGCTCCCCCAAAATCATGTCCACACGCCGCCAGTCTTCGACAACTTCTCTATCAAAATACGCAAGAGTACACTCTCCGATACCACAAAACCGCTCCCTTGATTTCTGCAACGCTTTTTGGGGCCTCAACGATGCCGGCGTTGATGTCCTATTCGCCCGCATGCGAGGCGCTGTAAGGACCATGGAGGAGCTCAAAAATTTCTGGAAGGAGCGGTTAGTCTGGATATCTGCTTTCATTAACTTGTCCTCCCTGACGTCCTGTGCGACTCACAGTGCTACCATTGAAGAAGACTACGCTAAACGGCTCGCCAAGTTGGCAAAGATGACCCTAGGCAGGGATGAAATTGGGTATGTATTGCTTGCTCTATATATCGTGCACCTCCAGCTACGTGGGATTTTGCCTCATGCCCCTGCTGCCTGCCGAGCGCTAGTCTAGGGTACAAGGGCTACACAACCCCCTTGCTTGGAACTGGGCTGTCTCCACTGTTCTTTTTCCATGAGCAGTGCGGGGTTTCCTACACGACAAGAATGAACACTGACGCTACGACAACAGAGAATTACGAAACTCGCTTGACACAGTACGCCTCGAGACGGATAAGCAAGCTGGATATCATTTGACGCTTGCCCAACAAATACGAAACGATCTCGAGGCGCAGGCAAATGTATTTTATAACAAACAGATGCACCATAAAAAAGCGTATCAGTCTGTTATCGAGAAGGAATTCAAAGCCAAGCAACTACAAGAGTCATATGTGGCGAAAGCACGCGATAAATACGAAGCAGATTGCGTCCGCATCAATTCTTTCGCTGCCCAATCCAGCATTATCCAAGGAAGGGAGCTCGAAAAAGTCACACAAAGGCTCGAAAGAGCCCAACAAACAGTACAAGCTAATGAGCGCGACTTTGCTAATTTTGCGAAAGCGCTACAAGATACCGTTCAGAAGTGGGAACAGAATTGGAAATCATTTGGTGATAGCTGTCAAGATCTGGAAGAACTACGCATCGAGTTTATGAAAGATAATATGTGGGCCTACGCCAACGCTGTGTCAACGGTTTGTGTTGCTGATGATGAGGTCCGTGTTGTCCCGCTCGCATTCTCCGTCGTCCTGATGGTATTATAGTCTTGTGAAAAGATACGCCTTGCCTTGGAAATACTGGATCCAGATCGAGACATGGAAAACTTTGTACGAGACTATGGGACTGGAAATCACATACCGGATCCACCACAGTTCGTGAACTATAATACCTCAGACGCAATCCCTTCCTCTTCATCTAAGCCATCCACACGACCTGCGCAATTCAACCGAAATTCCCAAAGGGAGCTGCCAAGACAGGCACCCGCACCTGTGAACGATGAACCCATTGTTAATACGGCTGGCATAGGTGCGGGAGGCGGACTGAGAAGAGCGGATACCCAGAATCAGGCAGCTCTCAACCGTCAATCAACCCAGAGAAATGGCACCCCGGGCACGCCCGCGCAGCTAAACCCTTCTCAGATCAATGGCGCATCCACAAATTCGGGACCACCATCCCCTGAAATATTACCCGATCATTTAGCCAAGAGACGTTCAACTATATATCAAGCTGCGGAACTCCCATCTGCCAGGTCCGCTAGCAAACCGGATCCTCAGGCAGAGCCTATTGATCCGACTGCAGAAACGTACATCAA
This sequence comes from Amanita polypyramis BW_CC, assembly GCA_001691755.2. Classification (NCBI taxonomy): domain Eukaryota; kingdom Fungi; phylum Basidiomycota; class Agaricomycetes; order Agaricales; family Amanitaceae; genus Amanita; species Amanita polypyramis. Next base: position 20,955 of record JNHY02000034.1, on the reverse strand, counting down.
GGTCGGGAACTCTGCCTACAAAGTCTGGGGATCCCAATTCCCACAAGCAGGTCCATCAAATAGTCGTGCGCAAAGCACTTCTGCCTCCACGAGGCCGGAGGGCAGTATTGATCCGTTGGCGAGACAGCTAGAAGAGCTCAAGATCGCAGTACAGAACTCAGGAAGTGGAAGACGTAATACTATCGTTAAATCTCCACAAGATTCCTGGGCTGCTCAATCTTCGCCTCGTAAGAGTATGGAACCTGTTTCGAATTCCTCGGTGATGTCTCCATCCGTGTCCAGTTCTCAAAACCAGGGACCAACGGCGATCCATGATTACCGCAATTCAGCAGAGCTTGTCGTCGGTGCTCACCCCTCTGCATCGAGATCTACTTCGCCGAATACGCCCATGGCGGCGTTTATGGTGCCCAAGCCGTCTAGCCCGCCATCAACATCTGATGTCATGCAGAAAGTGGTTTCAGAGTACGGCCAGTCCCTGCCCGGTGAACGGAGATCGATCAGCCGTTCCAACAGTAGACGTTCTAGTCATGTTCCTCAGGGAAGCTCAGGTTCAGTGAATCCGGGTCAGAATTTGGCGAGGCCGCCAAGTCAGGTCGGACGCGCTGGAATCGGTGCGCATGGTGGATCTCGTAGTGCCAGCCCGCAGCCACCGGCGTCGAGGGGCCCCAGTCCCGGCCCGAGCAGGAACAGTTACATCGCACCTCCACCTCCGCAGAATGTCAATCGTGCTCCGAGCCCTAATAGTGTTGGGATCGCACTCGATCCTAGCGGAAGAGTGCTTCATGATGATATGGCTCGTTGGTATGAGCAGCAGAAACAGCAAGCACAGTATCAGCCGCCACAGCCGCCACAGCAGAGACCCTCTGCGGTTCAACAACAGCAGGCTCAGTACAACTCGCCCCTTTCCACACCCGCTCAATCAGTATTATACAGGCAAAATGTGATGAATCCTGTGAACAGCCACCCGCAGATTCCAGCATCTCCCATGCAAGCTAATTACGGTAATATACCCCCGGCTCCTGCATATCAACCCCCCCAGTCTGCGGCTGGTCCTTCTCCGCCTCAGGGTTACATGCCGCCGGGGGGAGGACAGCCGCTCTATAATTCACCTATGACATACCAAGCTCCCCCGCCGGTGCATCAAGCGCCGCCACAACAAGAGCAGATGTACCAGTCCCATCCGTACCAAGTTCCGAACGGGCTTCAAAGGGGTGGATCGCTGGGTGGTGCGGCGCCCTATTACACGAACGGAGCAGTTCAGCCGCAACAATCGCCCGTATATAATGGACAGATGTACCACCACCAGCAGCCGTCGCAGACGTTGGTGGCCCCGCCAGGTAGCTATACGGATGTTAATTTGATGGGACGGTCCCCTTCTCCACAGCCACAGACTGTACAGACGATACCGAAGGCACCACCTCAGCAGCTACAGATGCAAAGAGGGACGGGACAAACAACCGAAGAAGGTACTCCGATCTTATTTTACGGTGCGTATCGCGAGCGGCATGAAAGCGAGTTGATGTAGCTGATTTGTGTGTAGTCAAAGCGCTGTACGACTACACGGCGACGATTGAGGAAGAGTTTGATTTCCAGGCGGGCGACATCATTGCTGTTACTGCGACGCCGGACGACGGATGGTGGTCCGGCGTGCTGCTGGATGAGGTGAGGCGGCAGCGGGGACGACACGTGTTCCCGAGTAATTTTGTGTGTCTGTTCTGATTGGATTATGGACATATTCTCGCGTCGGACTTGTGCGTGTACTTACGTTGGGTGTCATATCTGTAGCAAGTCGAGGTTATTCTGAGTAGGCGGCGGTTCATATGACCGGCACTCCGCAAGCGAATCCGCAAGCCAAACCGGCAAAACGTGTGAGGCCGGAAAGAATAATAGCCTGAGCCGAGACATCCTTCTTGGTCGGTCAACCAGCATTCTCCGTGTCTCCGGAAAGACAATAAAAGGCCCACTCGCCACCACTCCCTCTCCATTCTTCCATTTGCTCATTCTTACCCATGTCGATGCGCGCCGCCAGTTCACTATATGTCCACCCAGAGCTAACAGACTCTGAAGTGTGGTACAAGCCTTTGTCGGAATCAACCCAAAGCCACCGCCGGCTCACTGGGAGCACAGTAATGTATGCGGCGCTGCTGACGCTTTCGGTGGCTGCTGCGTCGGCGATAACGGTCGTCAGTTTCACGAATATCGGAAAGTTGATCCAAGAGAGGTGGGTCTATAATGTTCGTGTGACTGGCTGGCTGACTGACTGACTGACTGCCATAGTCCTCTTGTCCAGCGTTGGCTATGACGCGCCCGCTGCCATTCAAACATGACTGTTGTCCGCACGCTATGCTCGCCTGCATTAGCCTTCGTCTCACGTCAAATCGACTTCCGTCACGCTTCGGGATGGGACCCACCTCATCGAGGAATCACCGATCATATTTCCCGCGAATCAGCGCAATCAGCCACGAGCGGTGCATCTGATATCGCCGTCACGCTGTCCCTTTATCTCGTCTTTCGGCCTCGTGTATCTTGATTACGCTCACTTTGTACCAAGCCTGTACCTATATCATTACGTTTCCACCTAGTTCTACTCACGTCATTCGTATCATATCGGTATAGTGGTCCTAGAACCCATGTATCTGTATACTATGGCTGTCGCACACCCATTAGGCAATGAAATTATTATGAAGTTTCGCGTGTGCTGCTCGACTCAATTCACTATTAGCGAGGATGTACGAGGCGGCGGGTCAATGTTATGCTCGATAGCATTACGGAGAAATTGCACAACGACATCACGGCTACCATTACAGCTGTCCGATCCTCTGCTGCATCTTTTCCTTTACCGTCTGATAGGCATTCATTAGCGTCTGTTCGTTGATGACGATTTCTGTCGTGTCCGGTCTTGGTCTGCTGACTCGTGAAGCAATGGCTGTCGAATCCGTGTCGACAATAATACTACAAGGGACATGGGATGTTAACATTGTACGTGTCAGGGGCAAACAGGAGAAGGCAAGGCAAGAAGGAATGGAAAGGGCAGGCACGGGGTAAAGAATGGGTGCATGAGTAACTCACCCATCGTCTACCGTCTCGTCAAGGCACAGAAGCACGAGATCGAGATTCTCCAACACGCCTCGTTTCTCCAGCGCATTGCGGAGGAGCATAGTGAGTGCATCCATGAACGAATTGAGCGCAGAGTAGAGCATGAGCTCGTTTTCTAGCGGGCTGGCGACGAAGTAGAGGATGAGATCTAGAGAGTGCTTGTACACGGCTAGGTGCGAGTCATAGAGGACGATGTCGCCTAGTGGTATGGATTACCATTGTCAGTACTATGCAGCTAACACGCAAGTGTTGCAGGACATACCTCCCGGTTTCTTAGTCTTCTGCCATAGACCCTTCTCGAACGCTTTCTGCTCTTTGAGGGTCTGGAACTCCTTAGATTCGCCCTGTGGATGGCTTTTGGGGCGATAGTACTTGGCGAGGACGCGCTGACCTTCTGTGTCAAGGATGATGAAGGCCTGGATGCTATAGAGGGAGAGGTTCAAGGACATGTTGTCGGTACCACCCAGGCGAGCTCACGGGTTTGGACTTGGGCCGCAGCGGACGGTGGTGCTTGAACCGCACCGAACCTCGCCCCAGCACTTGAAATCCCAATCACAACCATTGCGTTTTGTCTACATAACTGGCTCTCTTTCAGACTTGCTAAACACTACATATTTTCAGGAAAGTTGTCAGCATAAAAAAAGCTGTCGGAAGTCAAATTGACGTTAAGGTTGCATCTATTCTTGGGACGTCACGCGTCACATTCCACATGTCATGTGGCGGAGATACTGATAAACCTCAACGTTCTTCTCGTCATGTAAGAGAGGACTTGGATTTGTACATAAGGCCATCTTTAATTGTGGTAACTCCGCACCCTCTCTTCCAAGTTTCAAACCGACATCGGTACCATGATGTTGCTTGCAACGCGCATTACTGGGATTGCCGTGGTCCTTCTCTCTGTGGCTTTTGCCAGCTATTCGTGTCCTGATGGTGACCATCATGCTCACCTTCACCACAAACGGTTGGCCCCTTCGTCGCTACTAACACCTCCTTCCCGTCCTCTGGAATGGGGAGACGTCAACATCATACATACAACAGATAGCCATGGTTGGCTCCTGGGCCACCAAAAGACCTCGTTTCCAGAACCTAATTATAGGTACAGACATCCTCGCGTTCTGTAGTTCCATTCTTATCTGTCCAATGCGCGCCAGTGGCGATTTTGGCGACTTTGCTTCGTTCGTATCTCATATGAAGCAAATTGCCATTGTAAGCTCCGTCGAGCGTCAACGTCCAGAACTCTTCTAACCCGACAATGTTTTTCAGAAACGCGATGTCGATCTCTTATTGGTAGACTCGGGTGATCTGCATGACGGTATGTAGCAGGGGTTTAATCCTTACGCATTGCTGTACCTAATCTGACGCGGATAGGTACCGGCTTGTCTGACGGGTTCCCGCCCGGAGGCGTTGATGCTCATGATGTAAGTTCTTTGTCAGAAATCGGCTCCTCTGTGGTTTAATGGTGTGTGTAGTCGAACGAGTTCTTCAAAAAGCTACCATACGATGTTCTGGCGATTGGCAAGTGTGTATGTGGTATTGGTCGGAGTTTTGTCAATGAACTTCGTTTGATGCAGTCATGAACTATATGTCTATGCCAACACGTTCGACATGTATGTTGCTTCCATACGACCGGGCGTTTTCGCTTACTTATCTTCCGTTCAGGTATAAGAGCTTTGTTCCTCGCTTCAATGGTAGATATTTGTCTTCGAACGTGAATATCACTATTCCGGATGCAAATGGCAATCCAATCAGTGTACCAGTCGGAAGTCGCTATGCCAAGTTCCGGACCAGAAAGTGAGCCCTTCCAGTTACGTCACTTATATCTGCTGAGGATGTACTTCATAAAGGGGTCGTCGAGTGACATCGTTGGGCGTTATCTTTGATTTCACCGGCAATGATCACAATACGACCGTACAAAAGGTTGAAGACATGGTCAAGGAAGCTTGGGTGGGTCTCACCTGGGTTAATCAATAGCGTGAGCTCATGGAAGTTAGTTTGCCGATGCCATTGCAGAGGAACCAGATTTCTTTTTGCTTGCCGGGTGAGGGTCGTCTTCTGAACAAGATTATTAGACCAAGCTGAACCTTCTTTCCCTAGTCATATGCCTGTTGCCAATGACAAATGTTGGTAGAATATCCATTCGTAGCAGTATCAAAGGCTTAGTTCCCATTTCAAGGGCCTTACGTTTTCAATGCTATTCGTGCTATCCATCCATATACTCCCATCCTAATCCTTGGAGGCCACACGCATATCCGTGATTGCAGTAAGTGTGAAGATATCGGATCAACGATCAGGCTAAGTTAGCTACAGACCAACTTGATGGTCGCTCCATGTCGCTGGAGAGTGGTCGTTACATGGAAACAGTCGGTAAGCCATCCGCACTTCTCTCTTCACCATAAACCTGACCCCTATTCAGGCTGGATGTGTATGTATTAATTCTTGACGCAATTCACATATAGATTAATGTCGAGAACGCAAAGCCGTGAATCTAGACGGACGTAATAGGCGAGGAAATTTGGCATTTACCAGGCGATACCTTGATCCCAATCGTGTTACTTATGAGGTAACCGCTCTTTCTTTTTTTCCACTCTCCTGATTGTATTGCTGACACGAAAACTCCAGTACCATACGAGAAAATCAAAAAAGACTTTCGATACACCTCAGGGATTGCGCGTCACGAAAGGCCTGCTTGACTTATGGAGAAGGTTCAATCTTGGGTTTCCATACGGCACGGCGCCTCGAGACTTCACACTGAATGGGTAAATGACTTTGTATAGCTGTTAGGCGACCAGGGATGTTGACCACTGTTAATGCACTAGATCTCCCTATCCATCAAATAGTTCTATACTGTCGGAACTGATTGAAAATGTGTTGCCATATACACTGGCTTTGAACAACAGCCGGGCCGGGATACCCAATATTGTCATAGCCAACTCCGGCGCACTACGTTTTGATATCTACAAAGGTACTTTTAACAAGAACGACCAGTTGACAGCGTCTCCTTTCAATGATCCCTTCCTGTGTATCTCCAATATTACGCTTTCGGTTGCGAAGCAAGTCCTACCAGCTCTGAACGGTCAGGCGCCAGCGAGAAGGAGTTTGGAAGGCCTGTATGCCAGAGGAGAGGTGGCGCATATTTATAACGCATGGTTAGCGCGCATGGGCGAACAGTACGTATTAGAAGATAGAGATAATCTTAACCTGGGATATGTCACCAACGACGTGAGTTGATATTGTAGTATATCCTGATCTTTGCTAACATGCTTGGTATTTTTGTCACGACCAGTCCTGCCCTGGTATAGGTGACGATACACTACACACTCCCCTTCCATTCTATAACGTCCCAGATTATGTCGCTTCGCCCACACCCAACCTCCCTGACAACGCTACCATCGATCTCGTTTTTGTCAGATTTTTAGCGTCAGAGGCGATTAGGGTTCTAAACCATCTGCAAACTGGGAAAGTATACACATCGGCTGATGTTCAGACCTATTCTCCTGTATTGTTGGATGAGGTGTGGGGCATTTACGCGCAGGCGAAATGGAACTAGGAGAGGTGTGGTGTTCGGGTCCTCCTATCTCGAAGGTTGGGTATAGCACCACCGATTAAGAGTCGATTTAGAGTCTTTTGAACTTGTCTAAAACTTAACCGATTGTTTGCTTTGGCGAAGGCTTTTTTTCTTTTTTTTATTTATTTAAATAGAACGCATTTTATTACGAAATTGGAGAAATACATCCGACAGAAAAGCTATGCTAAAACTAACTACCTCTCGAGATAGTATTCAAAAGGTTGGAGCCTATCCATGATCCTCGCTAGGTGCATGTGAGGAAGAGGCGGCTTTAGGGAACGCAGAAAGCCATTTTACGATGGTGCTGTATCCGTCGGGGTCACGTAATAGTGAGCGTATGGAGGACGACACCGGGGAATAATTTTTACATCTCAATAGGATGTGGTTTCTATCTGCTCGTTATTTAAACATAGTGAAACTCAAAGCCTCAAACCTCGGTGGCTGGCACCCTCCAACTAGACATTACATTCGGATCTAAAACTGCCAGGTATATCTTGAACGCTGTGCTAGTTCGTCCTGGGCGATTCAGGAGCATTTCCACGAGTTGGTGGAAGATGCATTTGAACACTGGAAAGATACATCCAACCTGGGGCCACCGTGAGTTATTTCAACTGTGGTCCAGTCGGACCTGGACTCGAAAGAGCTGCGCCATTCACACGCATACTATCGGCGTGTTAGCATGGCCTTACGTCCATATGCCTCATGTCTTGCCAGAATTGAATAGTGGGAAGCTTAATGGGCGCCTATAGGCTTGGATCAGAGCCCATCTTATCCGCAGTCATCTACAATATTTGTCCAGAATGGCCACTACCAACTCCCCCAACGTCACCCTTGATGAACTTAAGGGACAAATCGAGAAAGCAAGGCAACTGTTGAATCCAATGATGGCAAGTTTGTCGCGGATAGCAGAACATCCTCTTCTAATGTCGCCACTCGTCAGAATACTTTTGATGGCATACAGAAGGAAATAGCACACGGTGGCACCCTTCATCCGGATGTTCAAAAGTATGTACAACCCGCATTTGGTACCCAAGATTATATGACGAGTACCCCCGTCAGGCTTTATGAAGAAATGGATAAACAAGAAAACGTTAATAGCCGTTGGATGAATGAAATTCAAAGTTTGTCTTATCGAACGCAAGACTGGACAGTCTATTAATTTGGCTTATCTCATAGTCCTTGAGGATCACTTTCGTAGCAGTGGCGTCTACGAGGGCCTAGAAGATTTAGGTAGGAAACTATTTCTGAAATTGTAATGTTGTTATTGAAATCACTTCCTAGTCAGGAAGGAAATGGGCAAGGAAATCGATGCCATTGTGGAGGAACAAGTGGCTAAAGCACTGGGGAAACTTATCTCAAAGGAACAGCAAGATGCCATTTCTGACATAAACAGGGCACTGGAACAAACCAAGATCAAATTGGATAACTCGTATGTCTTTTCACTCTGTACAAGTAGCTATTTAAACCTCCCTTCTCCAGCGAAAGTCGCCGTGCGAATGCGGCTCTAGAAAATGGTGGTTCAAACAGTCTCCTTAATATGATCAAGATGACAGATGGAAATGTGAGCATCCATTTTCCTAAGACACTTCAAGATCTTTCTTCTCTAGATGGTGAGCTCGGCCATGAAGACTCACATCTCACTCACCACTTTAATTACGTAGAGGAAACCGTCAGAGAACTGATGGTTGACTACAAACTGTCTTCACCAGATGACCCAATACCTCTAAGCCTCAACAAATTCACTCTATTCTGTGGTTTAAGGTATCAAATGGTATTCTAGTTCATTGTGCTTGCAATGTCGTGTAGTACTTAGTGACGTTTCGCAGGTGAAAACAAGTGCATGAGGGGGAACGGACGAAAAAGTGTTTCCTGTATCTTTCTGTTCTGATGTACTACACGATCCGAACTATAAGTATTACCTAACCACATGTAGTCACGATACTCCGGTACTCCTTACACTGATCACTAACCGGTATTTTGCAATGGAGGGGTGAGCCAGATCGAAATGCATTGTTCCCCCCCATTCTCACGCAAAAAGTCTGCAGCCATGTCAATACGTTCGGCGGTTCTCCTCTTAATCGCTTATCCTGGCTTAGACAGTCGCATGCTTTCTTGAACGCGATCATAGTCCTGCCTACCACGAGATGGCTGCTGTTTAATGGCGGCAAGCCGCTCGCTGTACCAGATCTTTCAAAGACTACAAAACAGGCCATTACCTTCTTGACTACGGACGATGTAAAGTCATTGCTCGGGTCGGTGCCTTATTTTGGGCATGGAAAGGAACGGGGAGAGATAACACCAGAACCCACTGATCCGTCAGCCCGATCACCGCTGGGAGCAGCACGCCTCCACGCCGAGCCTGTTGTCTTCCTCGGAGTGCTTGAAAGGGAAGCTGTGAGCGCTCTTCTCCTTCAGGATGTCCTTAAGGATCCTACATCCGCTGTCTCCAAACTCGGCGGAGCGGCATACTTCTCCATGGACGTTTCAAACCTAGATTTGTCACCTGAAGAATTGGATCAGTTCCTTAGAGGCACCGAGCCTGGGCGACAAGGAATCGAACTGACGTGGACCGAGCCTAGAGGGCTTTCTCTCGAACTAGACATGGAAACAGCCGGTATATTTGCATTAGCTAGAACTATAACAAACTGGAATTCCGCATCCAAGGCAAGTACTTGCTCGCGTGATCAACGCCATTAACCCATACGACCCTGTCAATAGTATTGTCCTGCTTGCGGAAGCAAAACGTATTCTATGTGGGGCGGATGGAAGGTGTCTTGCGGTTCACTATTACCTTGGGCAGATAATACAGGCCGTAAGCCTTGTCTATCTTCGTAAGTGAATCCCGATCTTCATGTATATTGGTGTTGATGGGTGTATTAGTAAAGGAGTACATAACTTTTGCCATCCACGGACCGATGCCGTCGTTATAATGGTTGTCATTGATGAGACCGGCGACAGAATCCTGTTAGGTAGAGGGGTGCGTTATTGCACCCGCCCTGTGTGCTTAACAATTTTGACCCTTCTCTAGAAACGGTTCTCTGGGAGGTTTTACTCCGCATTGGCAGGCTTTATCGAACCTGGCGAAACATTTGAAGATGCAGTAAAAAGAGAGATGTGGGAAGAAGCAGGTATCGACGTCTGGGACGTGCGATACCATTCTGGCCAGCCTTGGGTATGTCCTTCTCGTACCTGAGCTGGCTGAATGGGTTGTTGATATATATACATTTTTAGCCTTATCCTGCTAACCTTATGGCTGGGTTCTACGCCCGTGCTGATTCCAGACAGCCAATACGAGTAGATCTGGATAATGAATTAGTTGGTTTGTAGGTTGGAAACACTGCCTCGCCTGGTACTCATTCTCTGATGCAGACGCCCGCTGGTTCGCGCGTGAAGAAGTTCTGGACATCCTACAAGGCAAAAGTGGTGCATTGCTTTCACAAGCGGATTACAGGAGGGCGTCAGACAATCATGAAGGGAAAGAATCTCTGGATGCTACTTCGCGAGGAACAGCTCCTGCCGATCCTTCGCCAGGGGGATCTGGTACGGGAGCCGCTGTTGCGGGAAGAGATCTAATTAAATTGCCACCTACCACCGCAATTGCGGGAGTTCTGATCAGGCACTGGGCAGAAGGCAAATTCGACCTTAAAAAGGACAGTAGTGCATCACGCCCATTCTGGGGTTATTTGTAGTAGGATCAATGCTAAGGATACCTCCCTTTGCCGTTGGCCGCTAGTATCTGTGAAACGTTTACTGGAATGCTCGATTAGTGCTTTATTCAAGTATATGACTACAAGCTTTTACAAGATGCGGGTGCAAGATAAAGTGATGCACGATATTGTACCTTAGAGAGAATAACATAGATAGTTTGCATACAATTAGCAATCAACCAGTCTCATCCCCGAGTTTCGGGAACCATTATTATGATAGTCGAAGAAGACAGCGAAATGGAACGGAGCAAGAGCAGCGAATACAGATGTTGTCAATATACGGTCGTATCTTGTAGCCTCCACCGTCGTAAAGGGCCCCACCACCACATTGATGCCTGATGCATTGGTGATGGTACTGTCGGTGGCGAGTTTGGTGTAGAGCGACTTGTCGGATCGGATCGAATAAATCGATTCGCAGGTTCCCAGCCTCTTGGGGGGTCGCTGCTTCCCGTTCGTCCTGTTCTCGACATGAACGTTTCGTTAGAGAACGTTCTTTCGAGAGAGGCCACCTGGTGTCTGGATGGCATGCTACCTTCATGTATTTCGCACTTGCGGCCCCTCTCTCGAGTATCTCTTTCCCATCCCTCTTCTTTGCCACGTCCAAGTTCTCCGCTGCCCTCGCGCTCCGGGCTCCGCTCTATTCGGGCCCGCCATCCGAGGCTCCCTAAACCCCATCCCCCCATTCTGATAGGACGTCGTCGTCCAAGAATTCTAATTCTTTCGACTTGTTCTGCCTCCTGCGCGTGCGCGGCGACCAAATGAGCATGCCTCAATGAAGCAAACCACCTGAGAAGGAAGTCTGGAATGATCCGTTGAAAACGTGCAGTGTGGGGCATTATGGGTGCTTTGGTATCGGCAAAACCTACTTCCTCGTCGTCATTTTCGTCGATTGAAGTACGACTACGCCTCCTTAGGCGTTGGCCACTGCCAGTTTGCAGACTGTCTGGATGGAGACCATCGACTCCCAGCGAAGTTAGGCTGCCGACGGTAGTGGTGGCTGAATCCGAGTCACCGTCGTTAGAACGACCAAACATGTCCTTTAGAACCTTCTTGGCACGCATCCTGGTCATGCGACGAGATTCTTTTGCCTCGCGCCTTCTGTTCTCGCGTTTTTCTTGCCGCCTTAGCCGTTCTTCCAACTCTGATGCATCTGACGTGCTTAGTAGGCCGCTCCCACTTCCCGCCCCAATCCACCACCACCAGCCGAGGAAGCTCTGCCAAAGAACAACAGCCCACAAGAGGCCTGGCATCCATACATATTCAGCTTCACGATCAACGTAGACGAAGTTCAGCGCAGTTGAGATAACGGCGAGAGAAAGTGCTGCGGTGCCAAAGACAGCGGTCCCACCATCTGTCCGCCAGGCTTGACGACGATTAACGAGAAGGCCCCATATGAAAAGTGCGACGGTAAATAGAAGCGAAAGAGTTGCATTGCAGATGTTCTGCAGCGCCGATGCAACCAAGATGGTCTTATTATGTGGGTCGATGCCCTGAATAGGGATGAGCTGCATTACGGCAGCAACCAGTGCAAGGGGGACTGGAAGAATGAGGATAGACCAGTGCAAAACAAACATGAATGCATACCTAGCAGCGTTAAAATGAGCCTCTTTTCCAAACGAGATGGGTAAAGAAGACTCAGAAAATGAATGTGCGTTATCTACAATATAGTTAGTCGATCCTATTACATCTCCGTATAAATATTGGTACCTGGATGAGGCCGGACGTAGAAGCATTCATGAGTAGCCAGGTTGCTTTTTCAATGGTGTTCCAATCGGCCACGGCATTCGTAGTAACATCGAGTGGAGGTACATTGACGGCAAGGTAGCTCAGCATATAAGGCCAACGTTGGCTTTCTGCCATAGTTGTTGAAAAAATAACACGGAGGGTTGCCACGAGCGAAATAAGCAAGGTAGTGACACCGGACAGCTGCAGAGCATAATTGAGGGGAGAGAGAGTCCAATGATATTGTGCGGTGAAAATCAAGTGAATAAGTAGCACAGCGACAAGCGTTAGTACGACGCCAGTGAGGAGGATTTGCACGGGTAGGGACCTGACAAAGGGGGGCCTGTATTGTAAGTAAGGGTCACTCTCCCAACTGGTCAATTATAACAGTGAGTTGAAGACTGTGATCACGACAAAAGCAGAACTTGCGCTACTGGGTTGTCATTTGGATTTTGAGCTACATTAGTAACCGCGAAAGTCAGAAATGCGAGCAGTAGCAGGAGAGGACGGGGGGCCATGGGCGCACGGAGCACCAGTTGGGCGCCAAAGCCATGCCTCGGTTCTGTTTGGCATCGGGTTCCAAGCCAAACACGGTTATCAGCTGAGTGCGTTTGTCTACCATTTCTCACTAATGGTATTGTATCTTTATGCCCCATCCAGGACTGTTTCCAACTGATCCAGGTTATTCTCACTTCAGCTACCACTATCGCTCCTCAATGCGGCGCAAAATAGGCCCATGGTGCGTGTTGCGTGGGGCATTGCGTCTGATAAACGACCGTTCATTCCCTTGTTTCCAGTTAGTCGAGCTCAAAAATGGAGAGACGTTTAACGGTCATCTGGTCAATTGCGACAATTTCATGAATATCACTTTAAGGGAAGTTTATCAGACAAATACGGACGGAGATCGATTTTGGAAACTGAAGGAATGCTATATAAGAGGCAGCACTGTGAGCGTGTTATTACCCCTGACACAAACAATCATGGAAACTGTCAGATCAAATATCTGCGTGTGCCAGATAATCTTCTAGACGCTGTCAAGGAGGAACAGAATAGGGCTCGAGAAGCTGGGCGGAGTGCACGCGGGGCTCATGTCAGTGGGGGCAAAGGTAAAGATGCCACCGTATCGAGGATACATGCGCTAATCATAGAGTTTCCTTCCCAGGCGGGAGAGGAACTGCAGCAAGAGGTATGCTGTACGTCTGTAACTTTGCACCACTAACTTTCATTTACTTCAGGCCGTGGGCGTGGAGCCCCAGTACGTGGCGCGCGTGGACGGGGGAGGGGTATGTAGCCCCCCCTACTATCATCTCTACTGTTCTTTGCCTCTTACAGCATGTAATGCATTACACTGTCATGTTGATGGAGCATCAAGGACCGTCACAATCTGGCATTAAATCACTAGCTTGAATTCTGCGCCTTGGACGACGTTCATAGCCTAGAGGAACACTTGGCTAACATTCCCTTTCGTACAACCCCCTTACTGCTGAATGAGCAAACGACTGGGTGTGACGAGCCTGAGCATAACAAAAAAGCTCAAACATTTGAAGAAATTGTTGACTCGAAACGTCATACCATAACGTTCCCTACACACTGAAAATCTGTATCCATTAGCTTCCTGCGAGCCTATCCCTCTTGCTCGCATCTCCTGACACAGTACCTACCAGTGTTAGTTCCACGGGTAAGTCTAGCCCTCTCTGATTTCGGACACTGGGAGTCTATCAGTCTTTCATCCATTTTTTCCCTACCTTCCAGTCGAACAAGGCGTCTGAACCATTCAAGCAGCCCTCTCTTCTCGGGGACATATGCTTCCGCAGCAGTGCACTGGTAAACATATAGTAACTACTACCGATCTATGCGAATTCTTGAATTCCGTAAGCTCTCTAAAACTTATTCTTGACGTGTATTAGCATGGCCGGGACCCGAACATCTTCGATTGTGTTCGATTATTCGTTGGTGGTAAAGAAACAAGGGTCTGATAAGCTTGACTGCGATCACTGATATTTTTGTGTTCCTGGGTATCGCGAGGTTGGAAATAAATGGGGAAAGACGAGGACAGCCTTTAGACTGGCTCTGGTACACCAGGTACTCGTCTGGTACGAGTAATCCACCTGCATGGCTAAGACCCACTACCCCCTCGCGCGCTATCGCGTGGTGTCGTCCGCCGCTGTCTTCCTCCTTCTTGCTGCCTTTGTTCCCCTCCTCCTGGTTGCGATCTCTCTTCCCATCGTCAAATTCATTTACATCCTTGCGCTCCAAACGACTACACAGGTGCAGACGACTACTGTTGCAACGGAGCTGAGATTAGGTGTATGGGGGATCTGTGCAGCAAAGTAAGGAATTTACGATATTGTGCCGATTGTACTTATGAAACACTATTGCCGCTGCAGCGCTATCGGGAACCAGCCGGAAACTCTGGCCAACTGCGTTGGTCCGCAGCTGGGCTATCATATACCGTCTTCGCTCACTAACCTCGTCGGGCTAACGCCTCAAGCAGCATCCATCCTTTCCAAAGCGCTTCTTGTTCTCCTTATTTTACATCCCATTGCAGCGGGCCTTGCTCTCATCGCCCTCTTCTTCTCACTGTTTCTTTCCTCTACATGCGCCGTCATATTGGCGTTGCTAGCTGCTGTCCTCAGTGGATTAGCAGGGATTATTGTCCTTGCCGCTGATATTGCCGTTATTATTATAGCGCGTCAGAAGATCCAGACGTTGACAAATTCCCAATTTACGGTACTGTTTGGGAATGGAGTATGGTTAGTTCTTGCCTCTGTCTGTGTAACGTGGGTTGCATGTTTCGTGTTGTTGGCCCGGACATGCCATTGTTGCGGGGTCAGGAGGTATGTGTTGGCCTTCTCTTACTCGACTATAGAACGTTAATGCGCCCGATGCAAGGCGTTATGATGATGATGACTACTACAATCACTACGGATACCATTAAGTGACATCGCCCATGCGGTGATCATCATCACTTCGTCTCAGAAATCGTAAAAGTACACGGTTGATCTTTTGGCATTCCTAACGACGCTCGGAAGGGACTTCAATCAATACATCTCGAGACTCATTCCATCGTGAATCTCGTAGTCTCCTAGCGTTATGTGGTCCTTATAGATTGTGTACCTATGCCATCCACGGTTACTACATGTGCATGTCTGATCCAGAAAACGATACAGACCACTTTTTGAGAATAATCTTTGTCGAATCTGTGCCCGTCTGTGCCGCAATGAGCTTCTTCAAGTCTCCAACCGTGTCCTCTGGAGAGCATTTCACTCGCACTGAAGAATTAGATTAAACATTATCCTCGAGCGATGGGGGCTGGATGTGCTGACCTTTGCGTCCGAGACGGTCATTGGCAATGACCTGAGTATATTGAAAATGTGAGCACGGAGTTGCAAATGTCCTCCTGATAACCTAGGTACCTCAATGAGAGCCATGGTGATAAAGGTTTGCTGACGTAATGAAATACGAGTTGACCGCCAATGAATTCGTATCCTCCCGAGTTGCTGGTGCAGCTTGCGCCAGTCATGTTCGTGGCGGGATTGGAAGATCCATCAGCAGGTTATTGAAGTCTGCCTGCATTTTATTCTGCACGTTCTGACATAAGAAATGCAGCGAAGCCGCAAGATTCGTTTAGCGTATTGAACCAACGGTTGCGCGAAGCTCTTGCATCTCAGCGCAAACAGGCCGTCTGGCAATCAGAGCAGACAAAAACGTTTCAGGTCGTTATCGTAGACAAAAATGTCCACTTTCCCCCACGCAAGGTCGTTGCGCCGGATGATCCTCGCTATCCGTCCTCGCATTCCCCCCTGTCGCCTCTGACGCCTTCTTCACCCTTGCACCCCGACGGTTTAATTGCACCAATATGGATCAAAAAACATACCACCCTCGTGCCGTCCGTGTTTGTTCTCTTCCTTCGCATGTACGAAACACCGCCGCGCGAACAGCCCTCTCCACTTAACGCACCAGATATCGAGCGAGAGAGAGAGAGAGAACAGGAAGAGAAGCGGCACGATGCAGAATTGGCTGCGGAGATTGCTCAGCGGAAGAAAACCACAAACGACCGAGGGATCAAGCTGACTGTGGTCCTGATGGCTAGCAGACGAATGCTGGGTACGTGTGTGTTGGTGTCTCGTCTCCCTACGCGCCTGATTTATGCAGATGACCCTACCTTGGATCCTCGTTTGACGTTTATCAGACGACAGAGTGGACTTGATTCTCGAGCAGCTTTATTCGTTCTCAGTCCTGTCAGTGCATCCGAACTTGGCGAGTTTATTAGTAGGTACGTACTCCCTCGCACTAACGCCATCCGAGTTTATTATATGCAATAAGTCTCCAACAAGCCTTGTATGAACCAGCGATAGATTATTACACTGCCCACTCGAAACGAGTAAGACGGAAGAGGAATCGCCACTCGCAAACAGTCACTTCATACACTTTACCGACTACCAGCACTAACATTGCACGTCCACTCAGACCCGAGGGTTGGACGGTGAGGTACGAGTATAAGATGGGTTGTTTCGCGGAGTTTAGAGGAGAGAACGATGTTGCGCTCAAGTTAGTCTGTATTTCGTTTACACTTCTCTTTAAACCCTCAAATCCTGATAT
The DNA here is from genome assembly GCA_001691755.2 of Amanita polypyramis BW_CC. Taxonomy (NCBI): domain Eukaryota; kingdom Fungi; phylum Basidiomycota; class Agaricomycetes; order Agaricales; family Amanitaceae; genus Amanita; species Amanita polypyramis. The sequence goes on along the minus strand of JNHY02000034.1, from coordinate 4,263 downwards.
AGGCATTATCAAGATGCATATGAAACCCTGGTCATTATGTTTGGCTCTACGATCATCCTTCCACCAAGAACAAAGAGATGGGCCGAAGCAAAAGTACTTTCGGATTGTATCAACCTCAAGGTACGATTGTCTATCGTCGAAAGTAACCCCAACGTATAGACAGGACTTAAAGATAGCAAAATTATACTTGTACAACAACGAGCATGCGCTAGCGCTTTCGCACCATAGCATGCACATGCGTAAATTTGGCGATTTCTCTAGGGGATGGGGTATCGGAGAGGAAACCTTTGAGTATTGGAGCTGGATAGCCAGACAGTGAGTATGCGATGTCCCTTTTTCATCCAGGAGGAAGACTTATAATTGTCGTTCATCCCAGATACCGTGCGTTTGCTGAACTCCTTGAGCAGGGATCCTATTCGACCCTCAAAATTCCTTTACATAAGCCACCTACATTAACAGGCAATGCAAGTTTACTCGCTGCCGTCATTCGCGGAAGCTCAGCCTCTTCCATAGAGTTGGATGCCTTGCGCACTTTGGGCCTTAATCCTAATCACACGCTGCAACATCCCGGATTCTATTACTACATGGCCGCCCGGTGTACGGAAATGCGGAGGGACAAGTTTCAGGCGGCAGTCGAAGCGGAGGTGTGGATAACTGGTGCCTTGCCCTAATGACAACTATTAATCCTCAGATAGCTGAAGCAACAACCAATTCTATCACCAAGCTTCACTAACGAGAAGAAGGTGCAGCATTATGCTATCACATTAGAGGTCCGTATACACCACGTTCTGTCTGCCAATCAATTATGCATAGTCCCCTCAGTTCTATACGAAGGCATACGAGCTTTTCAAAAAGTATACCCCTTCTATAGCCCCGAACCAACCTCAGAGCCGTCTCACTCTATGGATCGCATACCGGATAGCTCAGACATATTATGATTCCGGGGAATTTGCTATGGCCGTCCGGTATGTATTCATGAGCCTAGAACAATCAGCAGACTCAATTGTTACTTGAAGATTCTTTGAACGCATTGCAAAGACGTATCGGAGAGAAAAGTGGAATGACATGCTACGACCTCTCTTGTCGACTTGGTACTCGTGCGCTCAACGGCTAGGTGAAGTGGAACTTAGCGTAAAATTGTTGCTCGAAATGATGGGACTTGGTGAGTTTGGGACTGTTCTATTGATTTTTTTCCTTACTCGGGGGTCCACTTACATGGTAGGTACTGACGCACCCCAAGATCCAGCCTCTCTGGAGGAAGATTTAGTTCTCGTGTTAAAAGTGCTATTTTCGGTCCTCCCTGCGCCATAATGCTAAATTTAGATTCAGAGCACGGTCCCATCATCTCCCGGGGAAATACTGACAGTAGATCTTTCTGAAAGCGAACCGATCTGTGCGTGAAGCGATATGAACTAATTTCTGCACTAACCAATAAATTCTTAGTCGACTCAAACGTGGTTTTTTGGAAATCTGAAGCTGAAGTCGGCGAGCTCTCACCCTTTCAGATATCCCTTGTCGCTCCGACAACTGCCACATTATCACATATTCCTTTCTCGTCTTTGGAAGTCTATTTTTCCGAGGATCATAATCCAATTACAATAAAGCATGCCTCGTCGGGTGACGTAGGGAGTTTAAAGGAGGCAGTCCGGACAATTGATCTCGGTGACGTTTCTCATTATAGAAAAACACTAGTCGAACATGAAGCAGACTTGTCTTGGGAACGGGGAAATACATTGATTCTCTACGGAGCGGTCAAGTCAGAGATTCCTACTCTATTGAAGGTTTGGTCGACATTGTAAAGGAAATCACCATGTCTTAATCAATTGGACAGGTCGAGAGGCTAGTGCTTACCATCAATCGGAATGAGCGGAAGATTCGGATCCCTATGGAACCGTGTAGTGTTAGAGGAGGCTCGAAGCCGATCGCAAAATGGTTGCGCACTATCGATCCTCCTAGGTTTGTCCCTATGAAACGCGATGAATGCTCTTCTGTGATGTACGCCGATGATGGTCCCATACAGCTTGAACTGTGCTAATAGCCATGCATAACAGCGTGAAGCACCGGCCACATAAGGTTCTTCTCTCGTTATCGCACCAATCCCCTGCCTATTTAGACGAAGAATACCCGATAGAAATCAATGTTACCAATGAAGATGCCAGAGAGTTGGACATCACTGTTGACATTCTACTATTACCGTCTGAATATGATGATTCTGGTATGTCATGCTGCTTTCTGACCCCATCCAGAACTGACCGCACGAGTGTTGGCAGTTAATTCCATTATATTGGATAATGAACGTTCTACAAGTTTAATTAAAGGTATATCATTTGGTGTTCTACAGCCAGGCGCAAACAACGTTAAGACACTATTTTTAATCAACACTGGGGTATCGGGTGAACGTGCCCTCGACATTTCTGTGCGTTCACGTCCACCAATCGATCAGGAAGTAAGAGTCGAAGAAGGTCCGGACGGGTCAAGAGACGGGCTAGAATATGACTCGACAGAAATTCTACACACTCTCGCAGTTTCTGCCGTAGAGCCGTTCAAGATAAGCCACGACGTCGTTTACAGAAGAAGCTACCAAGAGTGGCCTGGATTGGCTGGTTTAAAATCATTCGACAGTAATTTTTGGGACGAGAGAGGGGGAGAAGCCGTGGTAAACGTTAGGGTAGAGTGTCCTGGCCCTTGGCCAATAGAAGTCGAGGATGTTGCGCTCAAGAGAGAAGTAAGCGTTTCAGCTCTATTATGGCAGATAGTTAATGTTCTTTCAGCATGGTCCTTTTGCCAAGATAATTGATTCTGCGTTAGAATCTGAGACCGATACCTTCCCTTCAGGTGGGCAATGGATCTACTCGAGGGCCAAATTAGAGCTGAATTGTTGTCAAACTAGAATTCATTCCTGGTGATGATTTCAATGACGTTTGTCGAATCAGCCTTGCGTACTCAGAGAGCGAATTTGATCAAGAATCAATACCAGGTCCTGGTAGATACACCATTCGTTGGAGGAGGTAATTATTTGCCATTGGTTTTTTTTTTTTCATCAAACTTATTCTACCGGAGGATTACGTCAGAAAACCAAAAGGGTGTGCCAGTTACGACGACGTTCTATTTGCCCGTGCTTCGATTGCCATCGGATGGGTTGATAGCCTTACTCAAGGTCTCTTCAGTGGCGACATTACATGTGCCGATGCCGCTGGTTTTACTCGTGCGCAACTACCATAAAAGCAAGTCTGCCAACATTACGGTCCATCTTGAAGCCGATTCCCAGGATGGCTTTGTGGTAGCAGGCCTCCGGAACGGTCGCATTCCAATCCTCCTACCAGGCACTGAGGAGAAAGTAGTTTGGCACCTTATCCCCCTAGAGTGCGGACACCTGAAAGTACCCAACATCAGGGTTGTTGACCGCCGGCAAACGTTGCCTCAGCCGTCGGGTGGAGAAACGCACACCGAAGGTGAAGTTGTTCGTGTCGTCGACGTTAGAGCAGACCAGCGACGCATCACTACGTCCGATACTGGCGATATACATGTCGAGGAATGCGACAAGGACAGCACTATTCTTGTATTGCCGCAATGATTGTAATACTCATCTCGCTGTTGTTAATATGGTACTATCAAGTTAGTTGGGTCCCTGTGTAGATATGAAAAATTTCTTCACCTGTAATGTCTGAAAGCAGTGCGTGGCATTACGGTGGTAACCAACGATAACTACATTTAGAATTATTATGTAGGTTTCTGATGCTTGTGCATGAGGATGGCTCCTCAGAGTGAGAGGGCACTACTAGTCTTGGTTGGCGGGAAAAAATCCTAGACTGCGATTTCACAATCAAGCAATGCAATGTACTAATTTGAATAAACTCTATACCCTCTTGAAATATTTCATGCTTCCACTTTAGTCATCTATTTATCTATGGATAGTTGAAATTGCCTTAAGGACATCAGGGTAAGTTGGATGAGGGTCCTTTGGTGCAATATACTTTGGCAAAAAAAAGTTGGGCAAGGGTCAAAGGGAATGTCAACATCAACATCATCACCACCTGTTATCTTAATGCTTTCATGTGCCTCAACTACATCATTGATTTTTTTAGAAAAACTTTCAAGACCTTTCCTAAGAATATTGAGAAGTTTTGGAGCCATGGTAAAGTTTTTTTCAGGTTGTAATTTAATAAATGGTTTATTTTTGAGCCACTGAGCAGCCACTTGTGGTGCATCACTGATGTGTGAATTTGTTGAAATACTCATACTATCCAGACACTACAAGTATAG